>PVJI01006744.1:0-83799 GCA_004026765.1 Micronycteris hirsuta | reverse complement strand
TATTAGATGCAGAGTTCAAAACACTGGTTATAAGCATTCTCAAGGAATTTAGTGAGGACCTCAGCAGCACAAAAAAGATCCAGTCAAAAACGAAGGATACAGTGCTTGAAATAAAGAACAATTTACAGGGTATCAACAGTAGAATGGATGAAGCTGAGAATCAAATCAATGATATGGAACATAAGGAAGCAAAAAACACCCAATCAGAAGAGCAAGAAGAAAAAATATGAAAAATGAGGATAGTGTAACTAGCCTCTGGGACAACTTCAAGCATACAAACATTCACATCATAGGGGTGCTGGAAGGAGAAGAGACTCAGCAAGAAATTGGAAACCTATTTGAAAAAAATAATGAAAGAAAACTTACCTAACTTGGTGAAGGAAATAGACATACAAGTTCAGGAAGCACAGAGAGTCCCAAACAAGATGGATCCAAAGAGGTCCACCCAAAGACACATCATAATTAAAATGCCAACGGTTAAATACAGAGAATCTTAAAAGCAGCAAGAGAAAAGCAGTTAGTTACATACCAGGGAGCCCCCATGAGACTGTCAGTTGGTTTCTCAAACGAAACTTTGCAGGCTAGAAGGAATTGGCAGGAAATATTCAAAGTCCTGAAAAGCAAGGGCCTACAACCAGGATTACTCTATCAGCAAAGCTATCAATTTAGAATTGAAGGACAGATAAAGTTCTTCCCAGACAAGAAAAAGCTAAAGGAGCTCATCACCACCAAACTGTTACTATATGAAAAGTTAAAGGGTCTTCTTTAAGAAGAAGAAGAAAATATGAACAATAAAGCAGCAATAAATAGATATTTATCGACAATTGAATCAAAAAAAATAAGCGAACAAGCAGAACAGAAACAGACTCATAGATACAAAGAACATTTTGATGGTTGCAGATGGAAGGGGGTCGGGAGGAAGCGTGAAAAGGGTGTAGGGATTAAGAAGTACAGATTGGCAGTGATGGCATAGTCATGGGGATGTAAAGTGCAGCGGAGGGAGCAGAGTAACCGGAGAGTAAAGCGGAGGATCCATGGATGGGGACAACGGTGTGGCACTTCCTGAGGGAGTGGGGGCAGGAGTTGGGTGGAGGGAGACAAAGGGGGAAAATTGGGACAATTGTAACAGCGTAACCAATAAAATATAATAAAAAAATAAAGGCTGGGAATCCGGTGAGATGTGCCTGCTCCAGCCGTTTCTATTCGACATTATACGGGAGGTCCTGTTTAGCACAGTAAGACCGGGAAAAAAGCGCCAGGTGCTGGTGGGGGGACATAGGAATTGGAAAAGAATAAATAAAATTTTTTACTTACAGACAATATAATCTTTAAAAAACTAGGATAAGTGAATTTTTTAACTGTATTTTATTGATTATGCTGTTTACAGTTGTCCCACTCTTCCCCCCCTTCTTGCCCCCCACCCCCTACCCCCCCTTTCCCCACCCTTTAGTTTTGTTCATAGGTCATACACATAAGTCCTTCTGCTCCTGCACTTCCTATACTATTCTTAACCTCCCCCTGTCTGTTGTCTACCTCCCATTTATGCTACTTGTTCTGTGCCCCTTTCCCCCCGCTCCCCCTACCACTCCCCTGTTGATGTTCCTCCATACCTTATATAAATCCCTTTAACAATTCATACAATAAAGGCTGGGTGGTGATGAACTTCTTGAACTTGACCTTATCTGAGAAGCACTTTATCTGCCCTTCTATTCTAAATGATAACTTTGCTGGATAGAGTAATCTTGGATGTAGGTCCTTGCCTTTCATGACTTGGAATACTTCTCTCCAGCCCCTTCTTGTCTGTAAGGTCTCTTTTGAGAAATCAGCTGACAGTCTTATGGGAATTCCTTTGTAGGTAACTGTCTCCTTTTCTCTGGCTGCTTCTAGGATTTTTTCCAGATTTTTAATCTTGGGTAATGTAATTATGATGTGTCTTGGTGTGTTCCTCTTTGGGTCCAACTTCTTTGGGATTCTCTGAGCTTCCTGGACTTCCCGAAAGTCTGTTTCCTTCACCAGCTTGGGGAAGTTCTCCATCACTATTTGTTCAAATAAGTTTTCAATCCCTTGGTCTTCCTCTTCTCCTTCTGGCAGCCCTATGATCCGTATGTTGGGCCGTTTACAGACATCCTGGAGGTTTCTGAGCCCCTCCTCCATTTTTTGAATTCTTGTTTTTTCATTCTTTTCTGGTTGGATGTTTTTTCTTTCTGCTGGTCCACTCCGTTGATTAGTGAATTTAACATAGTTACAGGAAACAAGGTAAATGTGGGGAATCAACAATATTACTATATGCTAGCAACAAACAGTTGGAAAGTGAAATGAAAAGCAAGTGCTCTTTCCTGTCCTTGGAGCAGCAGGGAATCAGATAGCAAAGCGAAATGCAGGGCGGCCCCGTTTGCAGTGGAGGGCCCAGAGTGCGGGAGCGTGCGGGAGGGGTCTCCACTCCACCAGGGTCGAGGTGGGGCGGGGGTCCAGGACAGAGAGGGGGTGGACCTGGGTGAATGAGGGATGGTTCTCAGCCACATCCTTGCATTCGGGCAACCCGTTGAACAGCATCTGTGCCCAACAAGCAAAAGGATGCTGACCTCTGGGACTCAGCAAATTAAAGGGGCAAAAACAAACGAGGAGGATGTGCCTCTTGGGTGACTTAAGGAGTTTGTCTCCAAAGCTGAAGAATGTCATTTCCGTAATTACTCTTAGTCCCGCGTAGGGACCCGTGTTGGTCTGTGCTCCCATTTAGGAAGTGATTCTGGAACTCATCTTTGCTGCCTTTGCTGTTTTCTCCTGGCTCTCACTGTGAGGCCGCAGACAGTGGACCTCTCTCCCTGGCCCTTGGTTCTCAGTGTATCTAAGAAGGGTGAAAAACACCTGCCTCAGCCAGGTGTGCTGACGGGGTTGCGATAAAACACAGAAAGTTTTCCGCATGATGCTGGCCAGACGCGAGGAGCTTAACACTACAGTCTTTTGCTTCTTTCCTTTTCACATATTTTAAAACATTGTCTTTAAACTTTATTGGAACAAGGTACTTAAGCCTCCCAGGTGGCATCCCATGGTGACATATCCTTATTTAATGTTAGAATTACATTTCTGTGGAACCATGTATTCAACTGAATCACCCTTAAATAAACACAATCTTTCTTACATTATCAGCAAATTATACTTCAATAATTACACTTGCTACTGTGGTTACCTCTGAGTTCCTCTAAAACTCCTCTGTATTTTATTGCTGTGTAAATATTTAGAAGAATTTAAAAGGCTAATTTCAGATTTGGGCCTTCTCTGTTCAACAGTTTATATTTCCAGACCTTTTATACAGTTCATATTCTCTCTTGTGAAACCTAGCATGGTTCTCACATTGATACTATTTACATTTTTTTTGTAATGTGCCACAGGTTTATAAAGCTTTCCATTTAAATTTTTGATGTGATTAGCTGCTTTTAATTACATCTGAAAACCCCTTGCCAAATAGTGATTAAAACCCACAGAAATGGTATGGTTGAGACATCAGCAAAAGCAAAACAGATCTATGTGAAAACTGCTCCAAGCAGTGTATCAAAAGCAAATCCATTTAATTTGTACATATATGAAGGATTTAATTCCAATTGCCATAAAACAAAAGATAAATAAGGTGAGAAAGGTAGATAAGAGAACTTCAAAGTGTGTGAGTTCAAATGCTGCTTTGTTTCTTTTTAAATCGGCATAATTGATTCTTCTGGGGAAATTTTTAGAGTAAAAAATAAAACTCACATGTAATTATGGTTCACAGTAAATTGCATTTACTGCCTGTTGAGCAAACTCAATTGGATTTACTAAACCACAATCTTTCCCACCCCTGTGTAGTTGGAAATGGAACTCCCTGCTCGCTGGCTCTCTGAGGCCCCGGATGCTGAAGCACACTTGGGGTCTAGGCTGTGCATCAGATTTTCAGGCAGCTCCTCCTCTCCTCTTTTCCAGCAGGTCCCACAGCCTTCAGCATCAAGTTCAAATTCACAACCTCGGTGGGCCCAAGTTCCTTCACGACTTTCTCCGGCTTCTCTCCCGGAAGCCCCTCCCCGACACACACCCCCTTTCCTTTGGCCAGGAGGTACTTCCTGGGCGTACGGCTCTACACCTCATTCATTCATTCATTCAGTTATTCAGTCATTCATCCCACACATATGGTGGGCACTCTGCTCAGTGGTAGGGATCCATTGGAAGCCAGAAGGAAACCCTCTCCCTGCCCTCCTAGGGTCAAGGTCACGTGGAGGAAACAGGCTTGGATTGAAGACGCTTACAGGCGTCTCTGAAATGATGACTCTGGTGGGCGATGCAGAGGTGAGACATGCAGGTTACAGAACCCCTGTTAAATACGGGGACTCAGTCCAGTTGGAAAGTTGGGAATGCTTCCCTGAGCAAGTCACCATGACACAGAGCAGCAGTGACCTGGGGGAAGACAAGTACCGGGCACAGGAGCAAGAGAGCAGCAGGACCTGTGGCTCAGAAGACAGGAGAGAAGCGCATGGAGCTGGTCCACAGTGAGGGAGGAAAGCACTGGAGCTGGACTCATCAGAGGGAGATGGACAGACCACAGGGGCTCACGAACCCCAAGGACTGCAAGGCTTATCCTGCTGGCAGTCATTCCAAGGGCTCTGCCTTCCCTCCAGATCGTCCTCTGCCATCACCTTCCTGTCTTGGGGCTCAGCATGAGGGTCCAATCTCGGGGAAGCCTTTGGCGGCCCCACCTTCTCTGAAAGGCCAAGTGTCCTCCCTCTGGAACTGTGGTCTGTTGACCTTGCATCCTCGCCTCCTTTCCCGGGCGCCCACACTGACGAGGACTGGTGGGTGCCGTGGAGGAATGGCTGGCGGGAAAACAGTGGAAGGCTTTGCTTGTATGCTGAGCATGGAGACGGGCAACTTGGCCTTGGAGTCCAGTTTCTCCCAAACGGTGGCCCTAACTCTTCCAGCATCAGATCAGGAGCCCCTTCCCTCTAAAAGACTCCTTGCTTTTAATTCAAACCAAAGCTCAGCTTGCTGTAATTTCAGATGGTAAGGAAACGCTGGCCCCGGGGTGGGGCGTGTGATCTACGAAGAACTCAACCGTGACCTCCTGCACACCACGGGTGCCATCCTGCTTCTCGTCAGCTTGCCAGCCTGGCGTGCCGATGACAGGGTTATTAAAGGGATCCAGGAGAGAGAGGCTGTTTCCCCTTGGGGATGTTCCAGTGAGCAACGGGGGGACCAGGACGGGGGATCAGAGCCGCTAATTGGGGCATAGATGGAACAAATTGCCCCTCATCACAGATGCATATTGTATTTCATGTTGAGAGAAAGGAGAGATCTGCCTACAAATTAGGCTGCAAACTGTAGAGAAGAAATTGTCTGCTGGCCAGACGGGTGTGCAGGATGCTAATGAGATATGACGTGCAGAGACGGGGTGGGTGCCCAAGCGAGAATGCGAGCTTCTTCAGGATCTCCTTCACTGTCCTTCAGGGGGGCGGAGTCCCTCGTGTCGCTGGTGTTTCTTGGCCCTCACCAGGTCTCCCTCACCTGGGAGCTGGCTGAGCCTCTGCTCAGCAGTCACATCCTGGAAGCAGCAGCAGCGGCCCTGAGGAGTGTCCCTGAGGAATGTCCCTGTTCGTGGTGCTGCGGATGGCACAGAGAAGAGTGGACGCTGCCTTCCATGGGTTTCAGAATCGGAACGTGAAGGGCAAGGCTGTGTGAGCATGCTTTCCTGTGTGTAAATGAGCGACAAGGTTAGACAGGACCCGAGCCCAGAGTTCTCTGCAGCTGCCCCGCCCCTGCAACATCTCCATCCTGCCCTGCAGCCCCTCCTCCCCGGATTGACCGTGCCCACCCTCAGGTGCCTCAAAGCTTGGAACATAGTTACTAGGGTGCCTTGCGTGTCGGCTTTAACTTACACAGATTATAAAGAGGTCACACTTCTATACTCACGCATTCTTCCTTGAAAAACAAAACACAGTGGAAATACAGAGAGATGTCAACAAAAGCATTGAACCGAGTGCTGGTTTCTTTGGGGGTGAATTAGACTAAGGGGGACATTCTGAGGCTGGCAAGGCGATGGTTTCATTTTAATTAAGGACGGATTTCTTTGATTTGTGACGAGGGATCATGGAAGCCTTTCAACCAGGAGCACAGTGGGCAGTCCAGGCCCTTCTAAAGCGTTTGTGTGACCCGTCGGGCGGCTCCAAGGTGGATCAACCAAAGCAAGCAAGGCCCGTGGACCCCGGCGTTCTGCACGAGGGAGGCCCCCTGTCCGAGCTCTGAGTTCTTGAAACAGGCCCTGGCATGGTGTCCCTGGAGGCCTGACCCTCACGCCGCACGCCTTGCTCCCCACCTGCTACTCCCGATTTGACGGGGCTGTTTTTTCCATAAGGCAGAGTGTACACGCGGTCACTGACTTGACTAGAAAGCACTTTGTATCGTTTTCGTGTGCTGAAAAGAGCTAAAAATACTTTTAAAACATCACTTGATAGCCTTTTCTTCCGAAAAAACTGCCAGATATATTTCGGGAGATGCATTTTGGGAATGTTTCATAGGAAAAATCGTATTACTCAGCTGACAGACTTCACGAGCCGCATGAATAATTGTCTCGTGTGGGGAAGTTGGTGAAGGGAACTTTTTTTCAGGTTTGAAAAATACTGGGATGGGGATAGAAAGGGGTTTTTTTTACCAGGTCAAAAGCCCAATACTGCATATTTATCATGTTATTTTATAGGTTTTCCTAGTACCTTCCCAAGATCCCTGGCATACCTTCCTCACAGAGCAATGAAGGAATAGTCTGGTATTCCTTTCTGTGGACGCTGCAAGGTTAACTGCTGCTCTAAGAGGGAGTGATTGCTTCTCCTCTAGTAAAAACTGTGTCCAGCGGTTATCTTGGAAAACATGGTGTTGAGGTCAGGGGTAGGGGACACGTCCTTCTGCCTGGAGCCCACCTTTTCTCCATGTGAACCAGAGCTGTGTCCCCAGCGCCTCAGCCCTCACCCCACAGGGTCCCCCGTCCGCAGTCCAGCCCAGAGATCTGTCTGGGGGGTCAGGAGCACACAGGCACCACACAGCCTGCCTCTGTCCCCTGGGGCCTGGCCGCCCCTCCTCAAAAGCTGTGCAAAGCTGCTTCTCCCCGGGCCCCAGGCCCTAGGCCCCAGGCCCCAGGCCCCATGCAGGCCCATGAACGAAAGCCTGTGAGCTCCCTGCTCTCCCATACTGGAGTCAGCATGTGAGTGACCGGAACTCTGCCAGAAATTAAATGCCGACGACTGGGTCCTGACTTTAGGTTATGACCCAAGTGAGGGTCACTGAGGGTATCTAAAAGGTTGGCGAGATTATGATTTTTTTAAAAAACCCAATATGTTATCTTTACATCTGAGCTATAGTTATTGGGTTGGGCGAGGCAATGGCTCTTTAAAGGGGAGAGGCTATGGGGAAGGAGGTCAGTCACAGAGCAGCTGGTCCAGTGGGGCGGCCATAGGACAGCTCTGGTCAGGGGCAGGGACAAAGTGCTTACACAGGGACAGGAGTTTGCACGGGCTCCACTAGTTTGGAACAGGGTAGAAAAATTGGTTTTATCTCATATGACAGTTCTCAACAGAAAACGAAGGCTGCTGGGAGAATTGTGTTCCGAACGCGTCTGAGGCCCAGTGGGGTGGCCTCGATGATTGACTCCTGACGTCTGCCTTGGGCACGGCAGTGGATTCCGGTGATACCACGTGGATCGGGTGTTCCGCATCCCCAGCTCAGACTCTCGGCAGAGAGGGAGGAAAAATTGCACCTCGTGACAGCAGAGCCATGCTTAAGGAGGGCCCGCTGGCTCTGGGGAGCTGGGCAGCGAGAAATCCGCATCAGCCCACGTGCGGCTCTGGCCCGAGCTCCAGGGAGCCGTGCGCCCCGCTGTGGGAAGGCGCAGGCGGTGGGCGCTTTGGGGTGTTGACGCTGTTGAGCTCCGAAAACTCTTCCTATCGAGGATAGACAATTAAGACGTAAAAAATACACAACTCCATTGTAGCCTGGTGGGGAAAAAACTGTAGAATGAGGGAAAGGGAATAATGTCTTGTAGACTAGAAAAGAAAAAAACTGATCTGCTTCAGATTCTGGAAGAAATGGTTAGGAAGATAATAAAGCGACAGCATTAAGTTTAAAAACAAACTAAAAAAACACGGTCTCCGAAATAAAACAATTCTCAAAGGAAGATCAGGCTGAGGTGAACAGGCGGTGGAATAAAATGGAATTCACTTTATTTTCTGTAGGTTTATTTTCTTCTTTTGTTCTGAACGGTTTGCTCTTCTGTTTTCAGTGTTTCTTAGTTTCTAGTACGCGTCATTCAGATGATAGCATTTTCTCTGAGCGCAGTATTGGCTGGGCCGCACCCCGTAACTTTTGCTACGCCACGTTGAAAACAGTCTGGCATTTTAGCTTTGATATTCTCTGGCATCCAAATCACTTAAAAGAAAGTATGAAAATATTTTCTCTGAAGGGGCTTTTTTCCCCCCTGTCTTTTGACTGTTACTTTCTATGTTTATTATATTGTAATCAGAGAATGAATGCTGTGGTTTTTACTTTTGAGACTTTTTTTTCCCTTGAGGACCATTGCATCCTCATTTCTTTGGTAAACATTCTATAGACTTTTATTTAGGATTTCTCTACATGAGCTGTTGATGAGGCTAAAGTTTCCCGCTGTGACATTGGATTGTTACTATCTCCTTATTTTAACAAGTTGTGCTTTTTACTATGTTACTACTTAGGTGCTGCTGTAGTGAGTCATTGAAGGGTTTCTACCTTTTGCCAATTTATCCTCCCTTTGCAATGTCTAATGTTTTCAAGTTATATTCTTGGAATACTAATGTTATTCCATCCAATTCTTTTTAAAGCATTTATCTAATATAGCATTGTCCAGCTCTTTATTTTTAGCCCTTCTGAATAATTTTGTTGAAAATGTGTCTCTTTTAAACAACAATATAGACTTGAAACTTTTTCCCAAGTCTCCCGTTTCTTTCGACAAGAGGAAGTTTGAAATATGTTTCTGCAGTGAGAAATGTCAAGTACACACAACAGAGGCGAACAGTGAATGTCAGCCCGCCTTCTAGACAGTCAGTTCCCACCGATTCAGATCGTCTTGAAACAAGGTTTTTTTAAAATTTGGAAAAACTAACAGCAGAGATTTTTATTACTGATGGGAATGACCCAGAAGAAGAAAAAAATCAATGTTGATATTAAAAATATTCTATATTGTGCCTCTACTTAGGCATAATTTCCTGACAAATGCTTGAAGTACTAGTCTTAACAATGAGTAACTATTCTGTAGATTTTTATTTAGGATTGCTCTGCATGATCTGTTGATTAGGTCAAGTTTTCCACTATGACATTGGATTTGTTAGTATCTCCTTATTTTTCTAATAATTTTTACTTTATGCATTACTATCTAAGTGCTGCTGCAGAGTCATTAAAAGGTTTCTACCTTTTTTAATGTGTTCTCTCTTTGTAATGTCCAATATTTTCATTCAAGTTATCATTTTAAGTTTACCAGAGTTTTTCTGATTTCTTTATTGCTTTTTCTCAGATCCCTTATTTTCCTCGTGTCTTAGATTTGTGTTTTAGATGTTTTTTAAATTTTTGTAGAAGATAATTTCTAATAATTCTCAGAGAATTATTAATAAATTTTGATTTATTCTTGATTAATAAATTTTCAGTGACTATTTTTCCCATCAATAGAATTTCAGTTCAAAATCCTTTTTTCCCTTTGAATTTTGGAGTTGTTGTTTTTTTTGTCTTTGTGCACGCGGGTTACTTTTTTTTCCATTATGGTAAAGGAATTTTCATTTTTGTTTTGGAGTGTCCAATAATTTATTTATAAGTGAAGTCGTTTACAACATAGCAAAGCAACAGAGAGATGTTTTGGGGTAGCTGGAGCTCAGAAATTTATAGTAAATTTATATATGATTTTAAATATTTACTTGAAGATATACATCACCCACCTGAGACAGGAATTAATTGACAGTCCAGGTTATTCACGATCCGTCGACTTCTCCCTCCCTGATTATTTATCGTCAGAGAGATTCTGCTCCAGCAGGGAGAGTCTGGCCCTGTGGTGTCTCAAGCAAACATTTTCCTTTGTTCTTCTCCAGCTTATGAGGATGTTTTTCAAGCTCTGTCCTTCACCCTTGAAATTCAAAGGAAATGTCTTTTCTTCTTAGTGATCACTTAAAGCAAGAATCGTGCCTTCTGCTCCAGCGGTTGCTAACATCGGCTAAATATTTTGCCGAGACAGATGGAGAGAGGCAGCATGCCATGCCATTAGCGGCTTCCGTCCGAATTCCCCTCTTCCCACTCGTGGCTCCAGAAGGGCCTCCTAATTTCCTCTGCTCCCTCCTAGTTTGAAGTAACTTAATGCCCCCTCTGTCTCACTTTTCTTGAAGAAATTGTCCTCTTTTCAGTTGGCTGATGCTAAAAACGATTCGAGAACAAAGGAAGGGTTAAAAGTTGTATTTTTAGTTTCTGGTATTGAGAATGTGAACAATTAAAAGAGAAACACAAGCTGAATTTATTTTTAATGAGATAGATACAGTTTCCACTTTGTCCTTGGTAGAATACCAAACGGAGACAGAACTGAGAGCCACAGAGTGGGGGCCTCTGGCCGAGAATAACGACGATTGTGTTAAGCTGTCCCCTCCATCCTCTGCGCTGCTGCCCATTCCAGGATCCATTCTGCTATTTTCCTAACACTTCCAATGACTTCACATCTGCAAGTAATTAGTTGCAAAATAATCTATCTTGGGACTATGGGCTAGCGCAGGGTTGGGCAAGAGGCGTACCGATGGTGGTGTAACACTGTGCACGTGGCGTGTTCCCTCTGCCCTCGTCCACGTACACAGCTGTCGATACCGCTCCTGGACGTGGCTGCTCCCGCTCAGCTGTGGCCCCGGCCCTCTGGGCAGCTCATCATCTGTGAGAACGGCACCAGAAACAATGCCCGCACTCACAGAGGACCTCACATTTTACACCGCTTCCTCCTGACATTTTCTTCATTCTTTTTCACAACAGCCCTGAGAGAGGGGAGAGGGGAGAATTTCCATCTGGGGCAGAAGGAACCACGGTCATTAAGCTACTCGTCGGTAGGAGCCGTGATTTGTTTTGTTGCATTTTTTTTGCAGACATTCTGTCAACAGCTTGTGACTGTCAGAACACACACAGAGAGGGGTGCCCAAAAAGTGGTAGCAGCGTGGCGTGCCGAATTATTACAAAGACAATGCATTCATGGAGCCAGCTCCCAGATGGAGAAGCGGAACCCCATCCCACCTTCACCGTCTCCCAGCCACCCCCGAGGGGAACTGCCGTCCTGCCTCCTAAGTGGGCGACATGTTTACTTAAATTAATTGTGTGGATGGTGAACCAGGACCTTGGCATGCATGGATGCATTACACGGGTGCTTGATCCATGTAGGAATACATCTTCCCGTGATGGAGTGCGATACACATGGGAAGTGAAGGGACGAAGGTGACCCGGCCTGAAGAAGATGTCTGGAACATTATAGGAAGCTCTCTCCATTTCTACTAAGAAGTGACAAAAATGCAGTTTGCGTGGAAAGAGAACAATACCTTTCTTTCATTCTTAGAACTCTGGATTATTTCATTCCAAGGAAGTATCCATTCATTTCCTTCTACGGAGATTTTAAACTTGAGGCCATAAGTGCTAACTTTGAGATGTCTGTCTGGTTCGATCTTCACCACAGGCAAGGAGTAGACAGAGTGATTTTTCCAGAGGGTTTTCTTTCTTTCCCTTTCCATTTCTGTACTGTGTTCTTTTAAGGGAAATGATGTTTTGCTGGCATAGGGAGGCAGTTTTATTTGCCTCCCTCCCTTGGAGGTAAGATCATCCCCAGGGATGAAGCCTTTGCTTGCTGCATCTCCTTCGGAAGGGCAGAGCCAAAGACTGACGGTAATTGTTCCAGCTGGTATCCTTCATCAGATGAATTCTGGAAGCTTCCCCTCCCATGTTCTCACCATGATATTTCTCCACTGTCTGGAGAATCAGAAGCTGACGGGCAACCAGGGACTGGTTTGGAACGGACTGGGGCTCCCCCACACAGGAGCACACAGGGGAACATGGATGAAGATGGCCCCCAGGTTTAGAGCTGCTTCGCAGTGGGGTCCTTGACGTTAGCGAGGGCTGCGTTGTCAAGACCTCCTTCAGAAGAGACCTGCTTCCTCCTGGGGGCGTGTGTGTCCCTCTGCTGCCCCCCCAGCTGCACGCCCCCCCAACTGAGCTCAGAGCAGAGGCCTGTTTACAAAGAAAGAGACTGCCTAGGTTTTAAGTTGCTCCAGCGAAATGAATGAAATGAATTATCCTCTTAGAGCTCATGCTCCAGAAATGAATTATCCTCCTAATTGTTCTTTGTTTCATGCCTCAAAAGATGAAAATGCTTTTAATTTAATAAAATTTTGGAAACTAGGGAAGTCTATAATTTTACGGAAGTGTATTTGGAGAAGCAAGGGCCCCCGGGGACTCTGGAGGATGCGGCGTGTTGCCCGTGGGGGTCTCCGTCCTCTCCTGCAACCCGAGGCCAAGGCCCCGCGGGGCCGCCTGCTCTCCTCAACAGGCACTGGGGCCGTTCTTTCTCCTGTCCAATCAGTTAAGCCAGAGTGTAGGTTGGAATCATAAAAAAAAAAAAGGCTGGCATTTCTTCCCTTCAACATACTGACCCTCTTGACAGACATGCCTGCTCAGACAGAAATGCTGGCTTTATTCACTCTCTCCCCTAATTTATCCTGCAGAAACGTGGAAATGTAGACCATGAATGAAATCTGTAGTGCGGCGTTACAGGGTCAGTTCTGAAATGGATGAACAGAGGATAAGGACCCCTTTGTGACGAGTAAGTTTTGTGAATAACACGGCCCGCGCTGGGAAGCAAGAAGAGCGGGTGCTGGCGCTGACCTCCCGTTCCTGTCCCCAGATTCCTCCTGGGACGGCAGGTCATTACTGACCTGACAATGAGACAGGGAGCTGGTGGCAGAGCAGACACTCAGAAGCAGTCATCACTTCGGCCGAACGTCCTGAACGATTCTGCGGTAGGCCATGGCTGAATCACAGGTATTTAAAGTGCAAACCTGTCCTGTCGTCACGAGGTGCTATTGAACGTGTGTGGCCCCTCTGAATTCATTGGTTGAAATCTTGGCCCCTAACATGGGAGTTAATGGTAATAGGAGGCGGAGCCCTCGGGAGGTGACTAGGTCATGAGGCCGAGGTCGTCAAGAGTGGAATGAGTGCGTGGGAAAGCTCCCTGGCCGCTTCCATTGTGTGAGGCTGCAGCTAGGAGGGGCCATCGGGCAACCGAGACAAGGTCTCAGCAGACACAGCATCGCCGGCCACGACCCTAGACTCCCTGCCTTCAGAACGATGAGAAGTAAACGTCTGTGGTTTCGGTACCACGCAAAGAGGTGCGCTGAGTGGACTAGCAGACGAGGCCTGCTCGTGAATGCCGTGAATTCCCTTGGAGGCGGGCCTAGGCCAGCCCCTTCCTGATGACAAGAAATGGTACCTGGTACCTTGCCCCGCCTTTGATTATTCCTACTCTCCTGCTTCCCTGAGGAAGAAAAGGAACATTTAAACATTAGCATTTTCTTTATAAACGTTTGAATAAGTAATGACTTAACTGAAATTTTGAAAAAAAAAAAGATGTAAAATGAGTAAAAGAACTAAATCTCCTTAGCCTGATGACGGTAACACTTGTTATCGGTGTCTTCTATGCGCTTGTGTTTTGTCCGCTTTCCTCAGACCCCTCGAAGTTCTGACCCACACTTGTCTTGTTTTGTGCCTATTGCTGTAGAGAAATCTGATGCCAAACTGATTTTCTTTTCTTTGTAAGTGACTTGGTAATTTTGTTTGGAGGCCCAGAGGATTTTTCCCCTTTTCTTTAAAAATTTAATACTGGTCTTAGGAGGATATGTCTTGAGGTTGACCATTCTGAATCAGTCTTTCCAGATACACAATGGACCATTTCATTATGTAAACGATGTGAATGTATGTTGTTTTTATCTCTGGAAATTTTTCTTGGGCTATAGTTGTAAATATTCGTTCGATTTCATTATTTTGTTTTTGATTTTTTAGTGATTTCAATGATTCATAGATTAGATCTCTTAAATTATCTTCTACCTCAATCACTTTCTCTCTGATTCTTGTTACATATACATTTAATTTTGTTTTCATTATTTTGTTTGTTTTTATGCCTTTCCTGAATAGTCTTTATTATATCTGTTTTCTCTTGGGCATATTGTGATTTAACCATAATTTCTGAGATGATTTTTTTAAAATTTCTTTACTGATCTTTATCCATTTATGTTTTGAGTTTTAAAATTTCTGAGTCAGGCTGGGTTTTTTTCCTTCTCCGAACGCTTCATTCAGATTGGGATGTTGACCCTTTCTTCTGCTTTGTTATCATTTTGGAGAGGAGAATATTCATCAACTAAAAGGGTTTTTGGTATTTATATTCTATTTTTGTATAGGGACTTTGTAGGGGAATTGTGATGTTTTCTCTTCATTTTGAGATTTTTTCCCTTGGACTAGCAATAACTGGTAGATCAAGGTGAGGAGGTGAAGATTTAGGTTATACCTGGGATTTCTTAATTCAAGAGCTTCCTCTTCTGTTTGTTTATGAAGTATAATTTCTTAAAAATTCCCCTCTTTGGGGGATTGGTGGTGATATCTCTTCTGATGTCATGATTTTCTTCTTTTTGAAGTACTCCTAATTTCCAGTTCTTTCTTTTTTTTTTTTTTTTTCCTTCTCTTTCCAAGTTACCGTTCTCCTCCGGAACTGGTACTTTCCCCAGATTCCCACCTAACACCTTCCTTTTGATTTGTGGTGACCAGCACTGGGACCTACCATGTCTCATGCCGGTGGCCAGTGTTTTCCCACGTGGGGGAGACATTCTTTTTCTGGGGTCGTTGCATCTGTTCCCCCACAGCTGGGCCCCTGTGTCCCTTCCCTCTTTTCTGAGCTGGTTCTTCTGACTTGGGTCATTTATGTACCTATGTGGACATAGTTTGAAGTCTGTCCCATAGCTGTGCTATGGACACAGGTTCCAATAACCTGAGTTGCTCGTCTTGTTGAGCTGTGTGGTCATTGGAATGTTTATGGAGATATTCAGAATATAGAATATTTATGTCCTTTTTGATTTTTCCTTTTCCATCTGTCTGTGCACGATTTTACATAGTTGTCATCACAGCTCTATTCAGTTTTGCTTCTTTTTAACAATACTATTTTAATTTCCCCAATTTCTTTCATAATCCTATGGATGCTATCATTATTTATGAATAGGCCTGTACTATTTTGCCAAGTGGATATGTCATGCTATATTTTATTACTTTTCTATCATTGGATATTTACACTGGAGAGGAAGGCTACAGTGTGTTTGGCATCAATACATTCGGCTCTGGCTGTTTGAGAGACGAGCCCTGGGCCTGGTCAGCATGCAACAAATGTGTGTGGGATCAGTGGTTTAAAAGCAAACTAAAGTGGGATGAAACTGCCCACATGGGAAGGAAACCGAGGAGTCCTTTAGAATGTTCAGTTAAGATAGGTAGGTCAACGTTCGGTAGGAGTTTCAGTAACTGGCTAAGGCCCCACTCGGGGTGGCCACAGTTGAACACTCTGGGAGTGGCAGATGGATACACTGGATAATTAAGTTCAGGGCTTGGTGGAGTCAAATGCAACAACTGTGTCTTAGAATGAAGGTCATGAGAAAGTGCTTCAATCTGAGAGTAACTTTTCACTCCGAGTGACTCCTGGGGGTGCCACCGAGTGACCTGGTCAATGTTGTCCCCTCCCCTCTGCATGGGTGGTGATGACCGCACCCGGGCAGCGCAGGAGGCTTGCAGCACTGGATGTGGCCAGTCTCCATAAATCATTTCTTCCATTGTCGGGATACATTTGGGCATCCACAGTAGTTTATTTCCAAAGTGTATAAAGAAGCACAGGCCAAGGGTGTAATCTTGGAGCTATTTAAATAGAGTGGTTCCAGTCAAGACAAGCAGCTGTTCCCAATTATTAGTCCATATATTCTAGGTGCCAGGGACAGCCCACAAGGGTGTCACTAAACTGAGTTTTAAAGTGACCTCCCGGTCAGATGAAAATCTCCTCGCTGTGGTATTTTTCCCCACAGACCGGTCTCCTGTTGAGCAAGTTCGCCACACTCTCGTTACCAATGAATCACTGCTACTGTCTATAGAGGGAGTCTGTGTTGTTCCCGAGGAACACGGACTTACCTTCCAGGGGCCCTTCCGTCAGTGCCCTTGACTGAAAGGCTGGACACACGGACAAGGCAGGAATCTGCAGGCAGAGCCAACCCTCCCGAGGAGGAGGCTCTGCAATGTTTTCAGCTCATATGAGTCGTGTCAAAGCACGATTCCAAGGCACGCCTCGCTCCTCACACACATCTTTTTTTTAAATAAAGATTTCGTTTATTATTTTTTAGAGCAAGGGGAAGGGAAGGAGAAAGAGAGGGAGAGAAACATCGATCAGTTGCCTCTCACACACGCTCCAACCAGGGGACTGGCCCACCACCCAGGCACGTGCCCTGACCGAGAATTGAACCAGTGACCTTTTACTTTGGGGTTGGTGCCCAGTCCACTGAGCCACACCGGTCAGGGCCTGACACACATCTTGACGATTCCTGTAGGATCATGGGACTTGTGATCCATTTGGAATTAGGGGAACAGGTCTTTCTCTCTTTGGAGTTTATTGCAGGTTGTAGGAGTAACTTCCGCCAACACTGTCCCAGAAATGACACGGCACTCCCCCAGCACACATGGATGCCTCAGAGCCCCTTCCCCTGATGCTGTGAGCTCCAGGGCGAGGGCAGGTATTCCAGAGCCATGAGGCCTGCGTCTAAGTCTTGGTTTCATCATCTATTATAGACAGCGTAGCCTTGGGAAAGTTAGTTAATTAACTTCTTAATCTCCAGTTTTGCATCTGTAAGATGGGGATAATCAACTACCAACTTAATAGGATTGTTGTGAGAATTACATGAGGCTATTCATTACAAGTGTGCTTGCCAGATGGCCAGGTTCCTCTTCCTGTCTGTTATCATTGCCTATTGTCATTCCTCTCAGGGATTCACACACACACGTATACACGCACACATGCACACATGTATGTGTACACATATACACACGGATATGTTCACACACGTGTACACACTCTGCTTTCATTTACCTGACTCCCTTTATTGAAGTCATCCCTGTATGGAACACGGGTTATTTAAATTATTCAAGGCCAACTGTTTTCCTTTTCTTCCCTCCACACATGTGGTGATTACAGGGAGATGTCTGAGCAGCTGTTTCACGATTCACTAAGCTAAAGGAGTCCTTTGTGAGGCTAACGGAATATCTCCTGGGGTCCCCCAGAGCCTCTCCCCACACCGGCTTCCCAAGCCACCTCAGGTCAGCGAAAAATCCCTGGTGGGGCGCGTGTTCCCTCGGTGGTTTTGAGAACTGCAGCTGGGGGAAGCACATTTGGTGAGTGTCACGGAGAAACATGAAAGCGATGTGTTTGACTGCACATGCCTCAGAGAGATGGAGCGATAGAATATTTCTTTCACAAATAGGAAAAAGGCCCATTTAATGAGTCGTCAGGGTTCGGGAGTTTATATCTCCGAGCACATATGAAAGCCCTTTGAACGGCAGCACAGAGAGTTTATTTAGCCATTCTGCTTTCCTGCGGGGAGGTGCCAAGTTGACTCCAGAGCAACCTTGCGGTGCGGTGCCTCAGAGTCTGCACAGCTCCCTGTCCCTCCCGCACGCGGCGTGCGCGGGCAACCTCAGGGGCAGGGGCCTTTCATTCCACACAAATGCATTCTTAGTAGTTGATGTTTATGATTCTTTTTACATACCGTTTTTATGGCTTATTTTATGTCTACAAGGTTGCTAGATTATATGTCCCTGAGTTCCGCGTTTCCCCTTTATTCCCGCAGACCTAACTGTGTTTGATATGCTGCATTTGATATGCTATCTTTTATTACGCAGAGTCCTTTGATCTCTGCCGAGGAAAGGCGCCGTATAAATGCAGAAATCCATTATGATCGCGCAGAGAGGGGCTTTATGGGCGCGGTCCAGCTCAGGCAGGCTGCTGGACGGAGCAGTGCACCAGGCTGCCGGTCGCTCCTGCCAACGTGTTATTCAGCTGAGTGGGCTGGCTTAAGAAATTTACTTTTTAAGTAAGCTTTGCAGCGAAGTAAACAGACACCCATGAACGTGCTCACATCATAAGGGTTCGGCTCGATGCATTTGAACACGGGGGCTGCACCCATGGAACCAGCACCCACATCAAGAAAGAGAGCAGGACAGTCTTTCTCCTGCCCCTCCTGCTCCCACACGCCATGAGCCACCGCTGTTCTTCTTCTTTTTTTTTTAAATCATCATAGGTTAGTTTCACTTGATTTTAAACCTCACATGGATCAAGTCGCACAGCAGACTCTGTAGGCCTGGCTTCTTGTTCTCAGCATAGCATCCGCGAGGTGCCGCCGGGCAGCACGTCTCCCCTTCTCTTCACCGCTCACCTTCTATTGTGTGGCCGTTACGGTGTGAATGCGGCACTGTTTACCCATTCTGCTGCTGAAGGGCGTTTGGATTGTTTCCAGTATTTGGCTGTGCACGTGCAGTGCTACTAAATACTCTTTCAGATGCCTTTGGTTGAGCGTTTGTCTGTCTGTATATAGATAGGATGTTTACTTAGGAGTGGAATTCCTAGGGCATAAAACTTGGCTTTGGTGGATATTGCCAAACAGTTTTCCAAAGTGGCTGCATTAATTTTTACTTCCATGAAGTCCGGTGTGGAGTCGCTGGCTGTCCTACAGCCTGTCCCACCCTGCACGGCACGGGCAGTTTTAAACATTGTAGCCGCTCTGGCGGGTGTAAAGTTGCAGCTCTCTTTGTGGTTTTAACTTTCACCTCCCTGATAACTGATAGTGTTGGACACCCCTACATAGGTTTATTCCCTTTTATGAGGCACCTGTTCAAGTCTTTTGTCCATCTCATTGTCAAGGTCCTTTTTATGGGTTGATGGGAGTTCTTTATTTATTCTGGTTATCACTCCGCTGCCAGACACGGCACGTGTACTGCCAATATCTTTCTCTATTCTGTGACTTCCTTACTGGTGGCTTTTGATAACATCAGTTCTTAATTTTTGTGGTTTTCAATTCATATTTTTTTCTTAAAGGAAAATGTGTTTAATGCTTTCTGTGAATTCTTAAGAAATCCTTTCTTATTCTAAGTCATGAAGCTATTCTTCTATGTTTTTTTCCAGAAGAGTAATTGTTTGATGTTTTGTATTTAGTTCTACAAACCATTTGGAATTGATATTTTGTTTGTTGAGATACAGATTTTTTTTTCTATACAGTTTTGCAATTTCTCCAACATCATTTTTGGAAAAGATCACCCTTTCTCCACTAAAATTCACCTTTGAAACAAGTTCAACGTTGAAATTCACAACAGGGAAACCAGTCTCTTCTCATGCATAGATTTTCAGACAATTATGCGTAGCACTCACCATAGAATGTGCTGGCAATGGAGATGCCTGGGCACTCCAGAGGTCCTGACTCGCTGCAGATGGTTCTTGAGCCCGGAGTCTGGCCTGCTGTCTAAGGATGGGGGTCGCACCCAGACCACCCTGAGCTGGTCAGACTGCATCTCTCCGCCTCATTTATCCGTGGAGAGGCATTTGTACCCTTTATAGGTTTCTGTGGTTGGGAAGACCAGTTAACGAGTCAGTTTGGGGGGACCTTATTCATTTTACTAACTCTAATGTTTTGTTTGATTAACTCCCTTCACTAGCTATTCATCAGTATAGTTCAGTTAATGACCATTGATTTGAACTGCCGGTGGCCATTCCGCCGTCTCCCTTGCCACCCGTTCCGGTTCTCACCGCTGCGCATTGCGCAGCCAGGCCTTGGAGACGACCGGCTCATCTCCTAATGCAGCTTCGTCCATTGCCTCGTCCTTCTGTTGGGATCCGTCACCTCCAGTCGGCCTTCACTGAACACCTACCATTGCCAAGCCTTGTCTTAGAAGCAGCTCTTTATCCTCAACTTTTTCACAGTCCCCAGCAGGGATGGGACACAGACCGACTTCTCAAAGGACACGTGCCAATGCAGAGTGGTCCACGGCGCAAATAGGGGCCTGTAAGGCCGCCCCGCCCTGTGGGCAGTCCGAGAGGCCTGCAGCCGTGGTCTCGAGCTGGGCCTTGATGAGTGTGTAGGAGTTTGCCGGGGGGGTTAAGTAAAGGAGGAAAAAGACATGGAACAACTTGACATGGGGGGGGCCACCTTCATATCCTCCCACGTGTGCACCCCCTTCGGCAGCCCAAAAGCCCACAGAACTTGGAAGGTAGGAGCCCTGACTTCAAACAGAAGCCAGACAAAGTCCCAATTCACATCAGTGAAATTTGGGGTAAGGTGGCATATGAACCACAGATGCTGTGGTCCTAGAGGTCAAAGCCCACTTCCCCTCCAAGGGTGGACGTGGAGACCGCCAAGGGAGGGGAGCCTTGACAACGAGTGTACGAGTCCATCGCTCGGGGCGCGCTGCAGGTCTCCCCAGCCTGTCCGACGGCACCGCCGTGCTGCGGGGGCTGCTCTGCACCGCACCCTCCTTGCTGAACAGGCTCCGTTAGTGGGAGGGGGCCCTTGCTGACCCTTGTCACGGGTGGCTGAACAGGGGGGCCTCTGATGACAGCCGCCGTTCCCAGTGAGGTCAGGTGACCTCGGGGCTGTATGATGGGGAAGGAGAGGGCTGCTTTTGTATCACAGGTAACATAAAGGGGAAAACCCTGCTAATTTAGTAGAAAAATAATTTGGAGTCATAAATACCCCAAATTGAAAGCGAACTCCAGAAAGGCTCATTTTGAAATTGGAGGTAATTAATTCCTTATGCAATGTGCTGAAACTAAACCCAGGCACGCCTTTTTTTTCTTTTTTTTTTGTTCCCGTCAGACGGTTTACAGTCCAGTGGAAAGTAAAACCAGGCAATCCCTCGGCGTGGTGCCGTCTTACTGTGTGTCTCTTTTTATTATTTTGCGCATTTTTGCGTGAACGTGCATATAATGAGTTCAGCCCCTCCTGTCTGTGAGATTTATTTTATCCCATGGACCCCTCGTCCCTCCACCGGTAGATTATTGAACTCTTAGTGCATTTTTCAGTCAAAGAAAAATTTTTCAGACTAGCGCACTAAAGGGAATAGCTCCCATTAGTTTGAAATTTTGATTTTTTAAAAAAAATTAGAAATAAAGCTGATGCTTAGAGAAATCAGACCTACACTTAAAAGGAGGGCATTGTAAGCCTCCACTCTGCCCTTCCCTTCCAGGGTCTTTTTCTTCAATCTTTGTCTACGGTCAAGTGGGAAACCCTTTTAAACCCCCGCGTGTATCGTTCGCATCCCCGACTCCTCGCTTCATTCTCTCCCTGGGCCTGGCGTGTCCTCGCGGCGTCCCTTTGTCCTCGTCAGTGGGGTTGTCCACTGCTGCTCGGGTGGACAGGAGAAAATGCTGTATCTTCCCCTGGAACTGTCTTGTACTTTGGAGGACCCTCCACCCTTCTAGGTGAGAAGAGAATAACTGAGTACACAGTCCATGGTAACCCTCAGGCCTGATCAATAATGAAAAGAATGTGTCTCGATAAACCTGTCTTTGGGGATGATTGCTCTCCTTCCCTCTGCAGTGATCTCCATCCTGAGTCCCCTGCTGTGTGCGGAGTGGAGGCTGCCTTTCTCCTTCTGGTCCCTGGGTCCACATGAGGGACTCCGGTCCCTTCTGGGCCCCAGCTGCCTGGTGGCTGCTGGCATCACCAGGTGGACTTGCCCCTGTGTGCTCTGCTGACCTCGGCCAATGCCGGGTGGCCGCTCTCTGCCAAGGAGAGCTCCCCTTGGTCCTGCCCCACCCCCTGACTCAGTTGCTCTGCTCTGGGTGTGCCAGGTGGTCCTGGGGATAGGCCTGCTGGCTTTCAGCAGTGTCTGCCCCACGTGTTCTATGGCATCCCTGGGAGCAGACCTCAGCGCTTCGCCTGACTGTGTGCTCTGCCGGCTTCGCTCTGCTCAGCTGCTCGATGCCCATGTGGGATCCTGCATTGCATTTGGCCCCTGTCTCTCAAACGGGGAGGAAGGTGAGAGGCCCTTCTGCCCTCGGTGTTCCCCACAGCTACCTGACAGTGACTCCTACAAATCCTCGTGTGGATCATGCTTAAAATAAAGTGACTTCCCCTGGGAATTTCAGAGCTTGGTCATTGCTACGCATTTGGAGACTAAGGGAAAGTGCTGCTGTTAACAAAGTGCTGAGTATTCCGAAGGTACATTTCTGTGCGTCCTTCTATGTCTGATGTCGCTCCTCTGGACAGCAGCTCATTCCTTCTCTCTCCCCATTGCCCGGCCCTGCACCTGGCCCTGCACCCGGCCCTGCACCTGGCCCTGCACTGGTGCTCCCTGAGGCGCTTTTGGAATTGAACTGCACAGTCACCTACCTCTTTTAGGTAAATGGCCCACGCTTGAGCTGACAAATAGGTGCTCACGGCCATTATTACTTTCTCAGTTAATTAAGCTTATTGCTTGCAGTCCTGGAGACAGAGGGTTCTGAACCCGGAAGCCTGATCCCAATGTCATTTTAACCCTCTCACCTCCAAAGTCTCTCTAGTAATACACCCCCCCCCCCGCACCCCAAGCTGTAGTGGTGGAATTTATGCCTTCATGGCATACTGATGCCTGGTATTTTAAGAAATAAAAATAAATAAAAAATAAAGGAAATAATAAGCCCCCCAGAGGGTGCTGGAGATTGCTGGTTTTGTTTGCTTACATTTGGCAGCAGAGAGAAATGAGAATGTGTTGATAATGTCCTTACTTCCCAGTTTCTTCTTTGTGGTTGTTGATTTCACGTGAGCATTTGTTGGAAAGTTCCAGAGAGCACCACTCTGCGGAGAAACACCGGCGTAGGTCAAGCCAAGGCGGTATCTGGATGGAGTGAGCAGAGAGTTCCAGAGGCTTTTAAAGGGGAAATGAACTTTCTCCTCGGTGTTGTTGGGCTAAGCAGAAGACACACCCTGGAGACACGGGGTGCTGCTGAAGAGCCAGCGCACGACTCTCTCTGAGGTCTTGTGCGTGCTTGCTACCGCGGTTGGTCCTCGGGAGCCCGCACCTTCAGGGAGGAGGCGCTCTGGGGCCGCAGGGCAGGAGAATGGAGGGAGGCTCCCGTATGTTTGCCGAGAGTCCGCACTTTGAACACAGACCACGGTCAAGGTGTCACCTTGTGACATAGACGGCAAGAGACAAAGTGCTTTGGTGACACCATATATGGATTAGCCCAGTGTTTATTGTCACAGAGATTTCCTTTAGAAGTTTCCTTTTTGAGCATTTTTCCTTTGGTCAAGAGCATGTGCTCACTTTACCCTGTAGTTTCTCTCTGACTTGAGGCTGTTGGAGGCTTGTTTTAGCATTCTGAATTTTGACCCCAGATACAAAAACCAATATTGAAATTGGAGACGAATCTAGGAGAATTGTGTTGAGTCCCATGTGCTTTGTCCCTTTTAAATTGCGTTAGTCCCTAGCAGGGAGGCGAAGCGTGATCTGTCGCCGGGGTTCCAGGTGCGGCCTGGACATGCAAACGTCGTTCAAAATGAATGAAGCCCTCTCAACAACGGTGTCTTTCTGACTCTGTTTATTTTGGGGGCATTTAAGGAATGATATTCTTTCTAGACTTTATAGCAGGTTAAGTGGCTTTCAATGTGAACACATTTATACTCTTTTGAGCGTAGTGTTTCAAAGTTTATAGTAAGCTGAGTCTTTAAACTTCCCATTTTTGTATGCGTAAGCTCTTTACAACCACAGTGAAAAGGAAAAAACATAAACACTTGTGTTCCGTTTTCTTCCTACATGTTATCATTCGGATAGGTTCCCGCATCATTTGCCGTTCCGAACTGTGCTGTTGCTGAGAAGCTCACATCTGGAGATGCACGGGGCGTTAGCACTGTTCGCGGATGACGGTGGAAATAGGATGGTGCAAGGACCAGGCAAGCGATAGGGTCTCTTTTACGGAGCAGGAATGGAGATGGTCCATTCGCTTCACTGTTGGCGCGCTGATAACAAGGAGTGGCTACTCATGAAATAGCAGAGCGTTTGTATCCATTTCATCTTTATTATTTCAATGATCTAAATGCACATGGTAAATGACCCTGATTCATGGGTTTGGTGTGGGCAGAGTTCAAAGGCCTCATCCACCAAAGACCTGGGAACCGAAACGGAACCGCACCCCCACCCCCGCCCCACACACATTTAACTCGGTAATAAATTCACAGCGTGACTTTTATGGGAAAAATTAGGAGACTCAATTAGCCTCGCTATCTTTCTCCTTCGGTGCGCACTTTAAAGCATGGCCCGCCGAGGGCCTGGCTGGGTGGGACAGAGGTTGGTGCTACGGAAGAGCTGCTGGCAGGCAAGCAGGGTTTCAATGGGAAGCATAAATCACGGTCACTGTAAGGCGTAAGGAGTCGAACTGGTTCATTTCAAGGTGGAGAGACGGGGGAGCCCTGCTTGCGCGTCCCTGCCATGGGCCTCGGGAGGCGGGGTTTGGTGAGCGGGCGCTCCTCTGTCTCCAGCTACGGAATGCTGTGTTAGTAGCGCTAACTGCGTTCCCTGGCAGGGCGGTACCGCCAGCTCGGCCTCGGGTTTTCTTTCCTCTGCGATTTGACCTAAACTCAGGGGACTTCCTGGGGGTCCCGTCTGTGGGTAGTGTGCGGGTTGGGGGTGGCAAAGTCGGTACTGGCCCCTCGCCAAACTTGGATATCCCGTCGTTGGGCCTGGTGCTGTTCAGAAGAGGAACCCGAGAAGGTAGATAGAGGCGGGGGTCCGAGCCCAGTGCCCACAGCTCATGGCCGCAGGAGGGGGAGCACGGCTGAGCACTGGCGTGAAGTCGGGCGTCCCTGTCTGATTGTCTGTCTTCTGACAGGTTTTCAATTCTGCTGGAAGACTGTTCTTCCACAGGAAATGTCAATATGTCTTTGCTGACCAGGTGGTTTAGATGTTAACTTTTCTAATTGTCTATTTAAAAAAAAATTCCTTTTTGCTTTCAGAGTTTTTCTCCATTTTATTTGCTGAGTTTTGACTTCAATGATCTTGACTGTATCTTGTGTTACTTGAGGTTTCTAAGAACCTCTCTGGTGGAAATGATGTGGTCTGAACACCTGTCGGCTGCCAGTCCCACCTGCAGCTCTGAGCCTGAGGCCCTCGGTCCTGCGCGAAGATCCCCGAGGAGGGGAGGACATTCCTCCCTGGGAGGTGCACTGCTGTTTATCTTTTTTTAAATGCTTTATCTTGTAGAGTCTTTTCGGTTCACAGAAATGGAAAGGAAGGTACAGAGAACACCCATCTACTTTGTCCCCACTGATGCACCGCCTCCCCCTTTATCAACGTCCTCGACCCGAGTGGTACGTGTACTGCACTTGGTGAATCTGTACTGACGCTTCGTGATCAGCCCAAATCTATCGTTTCCTTTAGGGTTCGCGCCTGGTGTCGTACATGCTGGGGGTTTGGACAATGTAAAATGACATGTAGCCGTTGCAGTATCGTCCAGAGTGTTTTCCCTGCCCTAAAAATCCACTGTCCCTCGGTCTCAACCCTGTACTGCTATTGATCTTCTCACTGTCAAGTTCACCTTTTCCTGAAGGTCATAGAGCTGGGATCACACCACTGCATGTCGCCTCTTCAGGTGATCTTTCTTCACTTAGCAACATGCACTCAAGTTTCCACCGTGTCTTTTCATGGCTTGATCGCTCATTTCTTTTTAGCGCTGAGTAATATTCCATTGTCTGGATGAACCACTGTGTGTTTATCCATCACCTGCTGAAGGACATCTTGGTTGCTTCCAAGTTTTGGCAATTACAAATAAAGTTGCTATAAACATCCATGGGGAGGTAACTGGGAGAATTTAAATTTGAATGTTGGCAGTTTTATCCCAGACTTTTTATTATAATTTTTTCCTATTATTTTAAATCACAAAGCAATAAACCATTAAGTCTGAAAGCTTGGTAAAAAATGTTTGGCATTCTGGGCTTGTTTTTGAGCTATTCTTTGCCAAAACAGACACTGAGCTTTGTTGTGAAAGTCATTAAAATATAATTGAAACCGATTGCTATTTTGAGTCACTCGGAATTTTTTGCATTTTTCCCCTGTGGTCTGGTTTCAAATTTGATTAACTTGGAAAACCAGGGTTGCTGTCACCTATGTGATCTTGAAAATTACATTTGAAAGAAGCAATATCCTCCATACCCTATACAAACAGACTGCAAAATGGGGTTAGTAATTCGATAATTTAATAGGAAAATCATTCTATTTTTCAGTGACAGTTCATTTACTCTGGGTGATCACTGGGAAGTAGACAGGAAGGCATATAAGGGACCGGAGGGGGAAAGTTATACTGTGAGCTTCAGCTAGTGCCAGAGGCGGAGATGGGACAGCCACCTCTCTTTCCTTCACCGCCTCCTTCCACAGACGAGATGGCCGTGTAAATAAAAATCTATAAAAGGCAAAAGCAGGAGAATATAGGAATGTTGTATATTGATTGATGTCTAGCAAATACAAAACCAGTCATTGGTGAGGAAAGGATTTTGGAATAATCTTTAGAATTCTTTTTAATATATGTTTTTATAAAGTTGGCTGTAGAAAAGCTTTTCCTGTGGAATATGGTGTTAGAGGTGTACATTTTCAAAAGAGAAAGAAGAAAATGGTCCCCCTACGTAATGAAAATCAGTGTTGAGACCAAAGCAACTTTCATAAATCACACATTTTAGGAGATATATAATATACTTTCCTGGCTAATGGTCCTAAGTGTCAGATATGTAGAAATGCAGGCATGGGAACTGGAAATATTCTACAATCAAGGACGTCCTCTGGGGACTCCATCTTTGGATGGCCTGCTCTTTGACATGAGAAAGAATTTTGCTCAGTTCAGTCTTTAAGGTAAATAAGTAGCCGCTTGTGGGATTTCCAGCTTTTAGCTGCCTTTCGATTCTCCCAGGATCCCTCTGGTCCTCTGTCGGTGCTATTAAGATGTGTCTACATTAGTCATTAGAATCCATCCTTGCTTCCTTGAAAAGAGTCTACTTATTTCTGCGACCTGAGGGATGGGACTCTCCTTGTAAGCAGGGGCGTGGCACAAAGGAGATGGTTTCTCGTGTGTCCTTCCCTGTCACCTGGGGAAACAGGGCAGGTGGTGGCATCTCAGCCTGCAGTCACCTGTAGGGTGCGGGTGTGTGCCAGGCGCTGGGCTAGGTGCTATCACACAGTCCTAGCACTCATGGCACTTTCTGGAAAACGTAACAGACCTCTCCCAGGTGGCCTATGGGACTAAAAATCTTCCTTCTCAGGCAACCAAAACAAATATTACCCGTGTAAATAGCCTAATATTACACATAGAGACATACCTTCAGTTGGTCCCTGTTTTTTGCAGTGTGCTGATAAACTAAATGTATTTATTTTGCCTTAGTCACTGTAAAATTTACCTCATACATCTTTTACATCTTTGACTTGGATTTTTAAAAGCAGGAGACAATTTAATGGAGCCAACTAGTTCACAGCCAGTGGGGTAGTTGCTTCGTCCTGCTCACTGCTGACCTGCGGGTGTCTGCGCCCATCACAGGGGCTGCAGGTGCGGGCGCTGCAGGTGCGGGTGCTGCTCTCCGGCGCTGGCGTCGCGGACACTTGCGGGTGGCTCTACAGTCGGAAATGAGGGCCAGCAGAGATTTCTGTCGTGACGCCGACGTCTGGGCACGTACAGATTAAATCTCAGCACCCTAAACACATTTGGGGAGAGGTGCATGATCTGACCCATTAAATTAACAGTGAAAGGGACAATACCAGGACTCACTTAATTAATGACTGTGAAGATGCCCTGAGAGGACACACCCAGGCCTGCCTGGGGGGTGTGCTGGTGGGGGGGGTTTGCCTGGGGGCAGCGAGCTCAGAGATGGGAGGCCTGAAGCTTAGGCAGTTCGGGTGGGAGTGGAGGGGACCCATAGGAAAAAATACAAAATTATAAATTAAAAATATATTAGAGTGAAGGAAATATCAAATTAAAAAACCTAAAAGCCAACAAATCAGCACAAACATCACAACATCCAGAATAATCACATGATTTTTAAACTAATTAACTGCTGGATCTCTGACCCTATAAATTTTTTTTCTCCTATTGCTTTGATCCTCCTATAACACATTCTGTGTTATACTTTCCCGTGGAGTGAATAGGAATGGGAAGATAAATCTATATATCCTCTGGCATGGTTGATGAAATCAACCTTTTGGGGGGTTTGTATCTTTGCTAGTGGTAGTTTTTAGAAGAATTTTCAGCTTCACCACTTGCTGTTGTAAAATTTTAGAATTGTCAAATTAAGGGAAAACGCCTTTAAGTTTATTTCAGAGCTCTTCATTTTTCTTGTGAAATAATGGATCTAAACACAGAGTGGGGTAAAAAGTAAGTTTACAGTTGTTCATCTAGAAAAATAATAAAATTAATAATAATGCAAGAATAAACTCTGTGTTTTGCATACTCCCAACTACAAACCTACTTTCGTCCCACCCACTACTTCTTGAACTGATGGCACTCATCAGTCAATTTGTCACGGACACCCTTGTCTCACCCAGTATTGTAAGTTTCATGTGACCTTCACTCATCACAGTACTTGCATGTAAACAGACAAAACAAGCAACATGTTAATATGATTTATTTTTCTTCCCTTAGATGAAAATAAGGAATCTAAGAGCCTGTTCATTACTTCTATTTAAAATAGCTCTCTCTTTCTTAAGGAAATAAAGATTTTTGTGTGCCTAGAAAACTTTAGTTACAATTTGCTTCTTTATGTCAGAATAGTTTCTGTTGGTGGCGTACAAACATAGACGAGACTTCCCTATTTGGTGCATTTGTAATTAAGTCGTGGGCATTAGAACTTACATTTTGATCAGCGTTGATGAGAAATGAAACCCCTTCCTCACACTTCTAATTGGAAGGGCTTCTGCAGAGCAGCTTCCAGGTCTCCGCAGGTAAGGCCTCGTTGCTCTTCCACCGCCCGCATCCTGCAGGTGTCGGGAGCCATGGACATGTTGACACCATGCAAGCCACCTCCAGCCTCACACCTCATGTCACACGGAAACAGTCAGTACAGAGGGCTATGGGCAGGTTCCTGAGAGCCATTCCGACCAGGACTGCTGGGAACTTACACTGTGAACCTTAGAATCATACCCTCACTAAATCCGAATTAGCTGTCCCCAACTCAATTTCCTGTAGGTCAGCGGTTCTCAGGATAGCAGGCGAGGGGGGTGCATCCCTCCTCCCACCTTAGGTAATGTGTGGCCATGTCTGGAGACACTCTGGAATCTAGTGATAGAGGTAGGGATGCTGCTCAACATCCTTCAATGCTCAGAACCAGTCCCGCCCGGGGGAAGTCTCCAGCCCCAAATGTCATAAGCCACAGCCATTCTGATGCCACCAACGTGAGCATCAGTGTGACGGGGGGTGGGGGTGGGGGGTCAAAGGGGAAGCGTCTGCAGTCACAACTGACTGTGGTTCAGATCTTTTCCTTCTGCGAATTCTGGGGAAGGATGCCCATGCAAGCGCGTCCCTCGGGAAAGTACGGATGTCTACACTCGGTCTCGGACCACTTGACTTGGATTTTGGGGATAGAGATGAGGAGCCAAGCTCTCTGAGTGACTCCAGGGTGCAGCCGCTGTTGAGGACACTGCAGGGCACCTAGGGTAGCATAAAACTTCGTCTCTCCTGCCACCTCTGACCTCTTGGTTGTCTTGCCTGGAGCCCAGCGTTAAGAAGGGTTCTGATGCCTCCTGGTCTTGCGAGCATCATTACAATGTCTGCCAGGAGCTGGGCCTGGGGAGTGACACCCCTCATGAGGGTCCTTGCTGCCCTGCCACTCTTCCACATCGCCCTTCCACTCATCATTTCTGAAACGTGTATTCTTCTAAAAGACGGATGAAGATAAGGGCACATGCGGGTTAGGATGGAAGCGGGAAGTAGTCAGTAAAGGTCTGAATTGTAAGGGTTCGAGGCTATTTTTCGCCCTGGGAGGTGTGGCTCAGGTGGTTGGAGCATCGTCCTGTAAACTGGAACATCGATTCCCGGTCAGGGCACCCGCCTGGGTTGTGGGTTTGGTCCCTGGTCGGGGTGCATGTGAGAGGCAGCCCATCGATACTTCTCTCCCTCTCTGTCTCCCTCCCTACCGCTCTCTTTAAAATCAATGAGCATGTCCTCGTGTGAGGATAAATTTATATGTATGTCTAGCAGTGGCTATCCCTTGCCTTTGAAAAGAATCATGGATTATAAACAGCCATGATTTAACCTTTTCTTTTGCTAGGCTTGGAATTGATTTAGAAACCCTCCAAGGGCTATGCTAAACCAAGTGGGAAAGGCAAGGCAGAACGCTCAGAGTGGCTCTTCGGCGTCTGCATTCGTTTGCGAGGGCTGCCGTAACAAAGTACCTCGGGTACAGCGGCTTAAAGCACTGAGGCTTATTGTCCCTCAGCTCTGGAGGCTCGAAGTCTGAGATCAAGGTGCCGGCTGGACTGCTTTCCCCGGAGGCCTCTCTCCTTGGCCCACAGACGGCCGCCGTCTCGCTGTGTCGGCGCCCGGTCTCTCCTCCGTGTGCCTGGACCCTTAGTGTCCGCGTCTCCACACGTCCTCTTCTTCTAAGGACACCAGTCAGACTGGGTCAGTGCCCACCCTCACAGCCTCATTTTAACTTAACCGTCTCTTTAAGGCTCTATCTCCAAAGACAGCCACAGTCCAAGCTATTGGGCATTAGGATTCAATGTGAATTTTGGGGGCACGCAATCTTGCCCATAGCAGGGCCGATCCTTGTAAAGTGTTGAAAATAATGCCTGTCCTTGGTTATCAGGCGCTCAGGTTTTGGGTGGGAGGAGTCTGAAGCCGGGGCAGCTTTGCCCGCCAGGGCCACTTGGCAGCGTCTGGAGACATTGTGGGTTGTCACCGCTAGAATGTGGGGTCTCTAATGACATGCACGTGGTAGAGACCGAGGATGCTGTAAATACTGTACAACGCCCAGAACAGCCCTCCAGCAACAAGGAACAATCTGGTCCCCAATGTCAGCGGTGTTGAGGCTGAGAAATCCTGTGGTACAGAGACCTCGGTTTGAATCCCCGTTGCGACACCTCACAATTGTGCGACCCCCAACACCCTCTGTCTCTATGAATATCCTCACCTGCAAAGTCCTCGCAGTGGGTGAACTGAGATGATCTATTGCAGCTCTTAGCACGTGGCCTGACTCCTGGGAGGCTCTCAGCAACCTCTAAGTGCTTTATAGATTTCTCGCCCACAGATGCCTCACTTGAGAGCTCAGGCAGGAATTAGCGTTGGGAGGTATCCAGCACGAGGTGAGAGGAAGGGCCGTGCCAAGCACAGGTAGGTAATTGGGCCACAAGAAGGCAAAGGCCAGGACTTGCAGAAATATATTGAATTCCATATTTCCTTTGGATGTTTTCCAGTTTCAAATATGTCTACTTCATTGGGCAAAATATGGCTTGAATTAGGGGCAGGCCTTTGTCGGAATGCAAAGGTGACATCATGCATTTCCAGTATCTGTGCCGCCTGCATCTCCTTCCTTGAAGTCATTTAGAAAGAGGGCTGTCCGCACGTCGGTTTCCTGCGGAGTGGCTGAGCCAGAGGGCCCGAGGCGGAGGGGGAGGCCGAGGCGGGAGAAGCATTTCTTCGCAGGGAGGGCTGTCTGACACGTCCCGAGGACCTCAGAGTTTTCTGCTAATTAAAAGGCAGTTAGAGTGCACTTCTAGGTAGGACCTACACTGTGTTTCACAGAAAGCAATGAAGTAGCGGTTTTCTGCTTTTCCATTAGTTTCCCCCAACCCGGCGACACAGAGTGTGGTCCACTGGTCAGCACTTTTGCTTCTTTGCTTCACCAGGAGCTTGTTAGAAACTCAGGATGTCCCAGGACCTAGGGAAGCAGAACTTATTGGGGTGGCCAAAAGTCCGTTTGGTTTTTTTCCATAAAATGCACATTTTTCATTTTCACCAATGACTTTACTGATTTGGATATTGGATTATGTTGGTGATCTCCCGTGATTGGCTTCTAGCGGGTAGTAGGCCAGGGGTGCTGCTGAACATCCTCCAATGCATAGATAGCCCGCAGCAGAGAATTCTTTGGCCAGAATGTCAATAGTACCAAGAAACTTCACAAACCACTTTTGACACATTTGATCAGTCACAGCACCTTCTGTATGCACTGCACAAATCTTTTTTTGCATTTCAGTTGGGTTTTTACCTTTCTTGAAATAACAAAGCATAATACGCTGCAAATGTTGTGTATTTTCTTCCATCTCCAATATTAAAATGGCTGCACAAAAAATTCAGCCATTTGGATAAGTTTTTTTAAATGCACGCTGACATCACAGCTGTCCCCATACAGTCTAACAGAATCGATTTGAGGGAAGTAAAAGCGCTACTAGAGCCATCACATGGAAAAAACGTAACGGACTTCTTGGCCAACCCAATGCACTGGCGTGGGATCGCCCAGGAGACTCCCTGAGAGGCTCGGCTCCAGTCTGTGCTCTGGCCCCTCTCCCTGTCACTGGGCTCTCGTCTGTCACCTTCTTTAGTGGCTCCATGGATCTTTGTACTTTGGTCTTTCATTGTGAGCCCCCTCAACCCTTTAGGGGCCTCAACGGGGTATAAATATGTAGGAGTGTCCTCCTCTGTCCTCCACCCCTGGGCTCAGTGCAGAACTTTTCTCTTGGAGACGTCCAAGCTCTCCCGAGAGCAGTGGAGAAGGTGGTTGTGTGGCAGCCCCGTGACGGGACAAGCAGTACTAAGGGGTGTGAGTCCGTGTCCGTGTGAACAAGCAGCTACCATCGTCCTGTGGTCGCTGTGCTTCCGCCCTGCACATGCGGGTTTGTGAGTCCTCACAGAGTTCTGTGTGGTCCTTGTTTTTGTCTCTGTTTGACAGGTTAGCAGTAGGGGCTCAGAAAGGCTATCTGGAATAAGGAAGCTTTGGGGAGGGCTCTTGCAGAAACAACCCTGTGAACACACATGTATCCTGGTGAATAGTGAGAGTCTTTTCTGCTTTTCCCACTGTGTCTGACACAGGAAAGGAAGTAAGACCTTCTTGAAGATGGTTTGATATTTTCTCTCTTTGCTCCTATAGCTTATTATTTATCTGGCATCATGAGTTGTTGTTGTTTGTTTTTGTTTTTGTTTTTTTTTTTTGAGTGGGAAGGAAGTACTGTAATTTTCTTTAATGCCTACTGATTAAGGACTAAGCATTCTAATCGGGGGTCTTTATCAGAAATCAGCGAACTCTGAAACACGTCACATTCTGTCTTTCTAAAAATAGGGAAAAAGAAACAAGAAAAAGAGAATGCAGAAAATAGGGTCTGCTATCTCAGATAGTTTCCAAAACAAACTGCTTTCCAAAAGTGCAGGTGAATTTCTTTTCAGCCAGGTGAGTGTTCTCAGCTGCACCAACCAATGGGCAGTTTCAGCAGAGCCGGGGGGAGGGGGCAAGTCCCCAGTTAGTGTCAGTGACAAGAAGTACTGTCTTCATGTCTTTTTGGCATGACAGCCACCCAGCTGCTGACTCAAACATCCGCCTAACGATGTCTGTTGAGTGCCTGCTGTGCAGAGGTGAGCACATCGTGGACCCTGCGTAAAGGAATGCACGCTTCCGGGACCTCGGACACGCGGGTGCGTCCACCGTGAGCAATGCGGGGGTGGTGAAGCTCTGGGTTCCGGCACTGTGCTTCTTCTCCACCCGGTTTGGGACCCCCGGGAAGACTTCCCGAGAAGTGAGAATCCAGCTGACTCTGGGGGAGTGGTTACACAGAGGTAGGGAAGTGGTGAGTTCACGGAGCAAGAAAGGAAAGCTGTTCCGAGTGGGGATCGGCGGAGGGTGCCATTGAATGTCATTCACTGAATGCCACGTAGTGCTAGGAAAGGAGAGAACGGGACACAGTCCTAAGCCGTCTTATGGAGCCGTGCTTGCACTGAATTCCAAGACATGTTTTCGTATGCTTCATTCCGTACTGAGAAGGGTCTATTGTTCTCTGTTCTGCAGGAAATGCTCCACAGTCAAAACATCACTCGGCATTCCACCCTCCTGCGCCCAGCGGGGTGGCCGAAGCCGCACCTCGCCTGTAGTCATGAGCCATGACAATTACATTACCGAGAATAAGTCTTCAGAGCAAGATCCGCCGATTTATCACCAGCATTTAAATCAACGCCCAGTCGCTTAAATAAATATCCACTTTGCTAAATCACTTCCTGTCAGTGTCAGTGAGAAAAGGCGTGCCTGAGAGCTTTTGTTTGACATGAGAAGTGAAGACCCACCGAGTGGGGATGGGCGAGCTGAAAAATAAATTTCCCAGATAGTTCAGATACCTGTGCGGTGAAGTAAGTGGCGTATTTCTGAGCGTCTATGCCAAAGTGTTTGGCTCCGGGGTGTGAACCAGTGTCCCCGTTTCCTGGAGGTAGAAATTAGAACAGTGAAAAGCACAAAACCTTTCTAAAACCCATCTGTTTAGACAGTGGGGAGTGTCGTGAATTTGCACCAGGTGGCTTGTTAAGCGCCCCCTAATCTCCGTTCTTCTCTCGCAACTGGGGTGGCTGCTACTCCTCTCAGACTCGGCAGAGGGTCTTGTTGATGAGGAAAACCAAGGAGGCTGAAAGGTCTTGTGAGCGGCCCTTTTCCCTCCCTCTGCCGGGATGGTCTGCCCTTTGATAATGGCCGGCAGTACGAGGGGCGGGCCGGCACTTTACTGATGATGGTTTCATTTCATTCTGCATCAACACTGTGAGATGGTCATCCCCATTTTCGTGGGAAGAAACTGTAGTTCATTTATCAAAGTCTCCTAGCTACTAAGTTGTAGCGCTTGGTTTGAACCCAGGTAGTCTAATACCTGCTGGAGCACACTACTTCCCGTGGTATCTGGGCATACCGCCTAGGCGTTATGTCCCAACCTCTTCAATTCCCACATCAGGTTTCTTCGAGCACATTCTTTCCCACTGAGACAAGAGTTACCTACATACCAAGAGAGGAAGAGAGCGAGAAATATTGCTAAGACTTATGCCGGAGATGCTGTGGCTATAGCAGGGAGCATCCGTGAATTTTCTGTTATAGACAAAGTGGTTTTGAGCAAGCCCCTTCACCTCTCCGGTTGTATGTCTGCAAGCTGAAGGAATGAAGTCGGGTGGTCTCCATGGCGTATCCAGGCTTCATATCTGTTATCAGATTTGCTTAGCACACGAAGAGGTGGGGGTTGATTTCACAAGTAGCATGTAATTTAGTTTTGGGGTTTATATTACAACTACATTAGTCGGGCTCTGTGGGCTGCCGTTATGGAAACCCAGCCTGAGTTAAGTAGCTAATGTCCAAACTGGGTGCTTTATTGATTTTGTGATCGGGCACGTCATGAACTCGGAAGACTGGCAGGCAGTTGGGCGTCAGGAAAGGGCTCTACATCTGGGACACTGAGGACTGCCACGTCCCTCCCTCTTGGCCTCTCCTCTCTGCCTCTCCTGGGTCCTTGTCTCTTCTTTCTTGCAGAATCGTCTTCCCTGTTCAGCTGTCCAGGGGCAGAAAAAGACTGAGATCCGATCCACACTATGCAGGGCCTGACTTCGCTAGCTTGAGTCCCATCGGGCCAACAATAGCAGCCAGAGGGTAAAGTCACATAGTCGGGACAGGCAGCTCCCACCCACCTTTGAGGGTCAGGAAGAGCCGAGAGTTGGTATCAGTCAGGTTGAATCATTCAGGAGGATGAGAACCACGGCTCTTATTTATTCAAGGTGGTGGCGAAGATGAAGAGACGTTGAAAGACTTAGACACACACATATAGCAAATTACTGAGTGGATTAAGAGCAGAGCACCGATTTCAAGTTTTAATTTTCTGTGGTTACTTGAATGTATTTCATTTGATCTCTCTAGAGAACATTCTAAGTACCAGAAGAATGAATCCGAGAAAGTGACATCTCTTCTCCCCGAGACGTTTATGTTTTCAAATGTACATTCAGTTGGTCCAAAGTAAAACTAAGTTGAAAATATCCCCCTCCATAGTAAGCTTTCACTCAAACCCTAACTTTCTAACTGTTGGAAAGATTTTATCAAGCCCTTTTAGAGGTGAGCAGTAGCTAGATCCCATGCTTGTTATACACCTGGAACCTCACACCTCAGTCCTGAGACTGGGGCTGCAAGGCATCATTGGGGCTTCCTTGGGGCCCCGTGCCTCTACCGGTAGGATGTGATCTCGTCCGAGGGACCCAGGCACTTGAAAGCACAGGGGATTTCCTTTGTGTGAAACTTAGCTCAGACACGCTCTGTCACGCTTGATGGAGTTGTTTATGGGCTACTTCCTTTCAACCCCAACCAGCAGGCCCACGGCTGCGTTTCACAAGCTATTAAAAACAGGAGCCCTCTCTTTTTTTGGTGTGTGTGGCATCTAACCATTTATTTTGGATATCACATATTTGGAAAAGCATTCATAGAAAATGATGGCTCTGGGGGATTCTGACTATGCCCTGAGTACACTGGATCTATAATCTGAACCATATCCGCATTATGCAGGAATGATGACCGTGGGCTGTTGCCACGGTTTTTTCAGTACTTGAAAGCTTCATTTTTCTGTTTTTAGGGAATTGTGTTTTGATTTCTGTTTTCCATAGACAGTAGCAGACACTTACCTCCCTTAATCATTCATGACCTTCCCTCACTGTTTTTATTTTGGCTCCAGAGATTCTTCTCCAAAAATACCCTGCAGAACATTGAAACATTTTTTCTCAGTATCACTTAAACCAAGGCAATCTTTTGTTAAATCACACTCTTACAGTTTCTGAGACACTTTGAGGAACATTCTATCATTTGATTCTCTCCTAACCTCTGCGAAATAGTCAGTTGTCTCTTCTCCATTTTTTTCTGATGAGGAAACTGAACTCCTGAGGGCTCCAAAAGGTCACACGAGGTGGGAATTTGCATTTGGGGCCTTATGTCTGCAGAACCTGTGCTACCTAATCCTTTCTTTCTTTCTTTCTTTCTTTCTTTCTTTCTTTCTTTCTTTCTTTCTTTCATTCATTCATGCATTCATTCATTCATTCATTCATTCATTCATTCATTCATTCAGCTTAGTTGCAGTAATGTGGTGAACATAAAAGAGGCATGTCCCTGCCTCCAGACACTGGAGACTCCAGACTCACGGAAATTCAACAGAGTGTGATGGGCCTCCCCAGCTGGGCCAGCACTCTGCATTTGCCTGAGGAGGTGTCAGCTGACTGCGGTTGCGTCTGCCAGCGCCGCACTTGCCTGCACTGCAGGCTTTTCAAGCTGCCCTGAGTACTTTTCATGGGTTGCCCTCTGCGTGTTGGTTTTTTCCAATGAAGGTTAGAACAAGCTGATCGCTGCGGAGCCAGGAGGGAGGGGACTTGTTAGCCCTGTCATTGATTTTATAAGGGACAATGATGTATGGTTTTCTGGAAAACCGAGGATGATAAAGCAAAATAGATGCTTCAGACAAACATTTGCATAACCATAATTCACTTTGGCCGGCAGGGTAGGAAGCTAAGAGTTCTCCGATCCTGGAATGTCGTATTCAGCAACTTGCTCTTGTCAAAGTTAACTGCCTCTGAGTGATGTTTCATGGCTAAATCGGAGTGATTTCACAAAAGGGACTGGCACATAAATGTGCTCTTTTAATACCTACTGGGGACTCCTCATTCTCCAAAGTGTAACAGCATTCCAGCCAAGCCCAGAGAATAAGATACTCCCAAGGTTAGGGGCACTTGGTAGACTAATCCAGTTAATGCCCTTGCCTTCCAACTGGGGGTCCCCCCAGGGTAACAGATCGGGCAGAAGGACAGGATTACAACCTGGAAGGGACAGCGCCTCCTGCACACTTTGGCCAGCTAGAAACGGCAGCACAAGTACGCCCATCATTTATAAAAAGTCAAAAAGACAGAGGGAGCGAGCTCCTGTCTGGAGCCCGCAGCCGCGCCCTGACAGATTGTCAGTCTTCATCACACTTCTCTGGCCTGAAAAGCAAAACCCGTGATAATGCCACAGCCGCTCCCGTGCCCCAGCCTTTCTGTCTGCTCTTTCTCCCTGTTGGTGGAGGCAACGTCCCTTTGGCGTGTTCTGTGCTCCTTTGAAGACTGACCCCCACAAACTGCTGCAGATGAAACGAGAAACTCCTTTTTCTTCAAGCCTGTTCTTTGGCACAGACTACGAGTTGACCCGTGCCCCATGCCGCCTGTCTTCAGACGCGCAGCAATGAGGAAACAGAAGACATCAGGCAGTCCCTAAAGTCCAGCCACAACCCTGCAGCCCCAGGCACTATATTAACTGAGGGTTAGGGCTGGGGACAGAAGCGGCCAGAATCAGGCCAAGTGAAGCTGCGAGAATATCTTCTGTACTCTGAGTGTTACCCTCTGCGTGGTGGACAGAAAGGGTGATTTATAGGAACCAACCACGTTCATTTAACATTTAAAAGGCTGACCGAAGGGTCATGCAGTATCCAATCCATGTTCCCGGGATGGATTTCCAGGCCTGGGAAGTAGGCCTGCTTCCCAGAGCCTCTCCCACTCCCCGGGGCATCTCAGAGGAGACTGCTGCGTTGGCAGAGGGAGGGCCCAGTAATCTCTATTCACTGCTTTCAACATGCGCTCCCTCGAGTCCATACTTCTTCAGAAACCTCAGCCAGGTGTGGAGAATCTCTCTCACCCTGGCAGGCAGTGCCACGCACAGGAGGGGACAGGGGCTTGGGGACAGCAGCCCCAGCCTCCGCGTTTATTCAGACACTGTCTGTGCAAACAGCAGCTGATTCCTTACTTTCTCTGAGCCTCAATTTTCCAGTCAAATCTGTAAAACGTATAGAATAGTGTCCTTTCCACAAGACTGTTGTAGAAAATTTTTAAAAAGATGATTTGACTAAACAAATAGTAATGAATTTTCAAGTGAGGTTTGTTTACTAGCATTATAAACAATTTTATAATTTAAAAGGGGAATACTCTATTCTAATACTAATTCTAGTCATATTCTAATACTAATACTTAATAGTAATTAATGTTAATATATAGTATATTATATACATACAATATTATGTTATATATAATAAATATTAATATATGTTAATATATTAATATAATTTAACATGCAATAAATGAACATATACTATAAGTGTTATATAATGTTAAATATTATGTAATATTAATATTTTTTTAAAAGGAGAAAAAATGGAAAGAAAATAAGCCAAGACTCTAACTTACTTTGTTTAGAAATATTTCCATTTCTATTTATCTCTATGGGTCGAGGGCAGCTTCCTTCCAGCAAGCATGGGCCGCTGCACCGCATGGGCGCTGTGCTTGGCCTTCCCATTCTTCGGGCAGCTTGACCTTTGGGGAAAGGGACTGGCTCTGATCAGAATACATTGCCTGTTTTGAAATTTTTTCTTTCTGATTTGATTAAGTCAAGAAGCCCCAGGAACCTGGATGTGGCCCGTGGATTTTTGGCAAAAAACAAACAAACTAACAAACGCTATTCTAGTTTGGAACCAACAGAAAGAAGACACTTGTCCCGATAACACCTGTCTTTGGCCTGATGTTTGCCACGAAGCAAGGCGTTTGTTCAGAATCCAGTGTCTTTGGGGTCGTATTTGCCGGGACGGCCAAACCCTGATGATTCTGGATCAGGAGTGGGTGAAATTGACCTACAGTGTCTGTCTCACTTTTTAAGTACTGGTTTCAGTTTCCCCTTGTGTCAAGCTATTTTTAAAACTCAAGGGAGAAGGGAAGACGGAGAGGTGAGATCTGCCCCTTTACTCCCACTTGACCGGCCCTTGGAATCAGGTACTGAGAGTGTCAAGCAGGAGGAAACAGGCCCAGGGAGGGAGAACTGGGCTGGTGAGGTTCGGAGGGGCCTAGGTGTGCGTCCGGGCTCCGACCTGGCTGGGTGACAGCTGACACATGACGTAGCTCCCCTGTCCTCAGTTTCCTCATGGGTCACCTCACAACAAGAAAAGCAGGAGAAATAGATGATTTCCTTGCCAATTAATATGTCAAAACAACTAATTGCTTGAATGTTGGTATTTTCTGCTTCTGGTTGTTCAAATTTTATTTGCAACTTTTAATGCACTGGAAAAGTACTTAAAAATATTTGTTTGAAAATCTTAGTTTTGTGATTTTGGATATGGTTTAGCAACTTCTAATGTCCTCTAATACCTTCTCTATTTGCTTTTGAGATTTGTTATATTTCTAATTTATTTTCAGTTATTTATGAAAATGAACAAAGTTAGAAATAAAATATACAATAAAGATAAAAGAAAAATAAAAAAAATAAAGTTAAAAGATCAATAAAAATAATGTCCATTTTGTCTCTTTAGCAGGTATTTTCCCAGATTTTATTGCAAAATATTATTTTTTGTATAATTTTTTGATAGATATTATTGAGAAGAGCACTAATACATTATTTTAACAATAGAATGTCGGACAAATAGCTGAGGAGTATTTATCTAGACTATTTCTTGTTATTTCAACATTGCAATAGATGTCATTGTACCCTCTTCTCAAAGTCATTACTATACATCTAGTTGGTGCAGGTTTATTTATTTCAGTTACTAAAAAGCGAAAGGGGCAGGACTGCCAGAAAATGTGGTGAAACTTTTTCAAAAGCAAAGTACCTAGAAATTGCGGAAGTGTCTAAAGAAAATTAATTAAAAAAAATGAAAATCAGGAAATCATTTTAGGATACATATACATCATCAATACTGCAAGATGATGAAACAAGAATATCTGAACTATTTTACTTTTAATCAGTTCACTTAGAACTGGGCATCAAAATTTAAAACTCATAAAAAAATATTGCCAGAGTAGAGCAGGCAGAATTGGCTAACAGTAAATATAATATTTGGAAACCAACGATCTGGAAAATGGACAAAAATGCAAACACACACATAAAATTTTGGGTTGCTCTCCAAATTAAAAAATTTGTGAACTTCATAAAAACTCATAAAGAATACCAAAACTGTTTAATAATATACCCAAGTGACTAATATGTATCAACAAAAAAAATGTCTGGAAATATTCATTTTTACGTAATCACTTGGCCCATTTATTGTTGCAACCAGGTTATTTGAAAACAATTCACATGCAATCACAATTTCCTACCTTGTAATCTGGTGAATGAGGACAAAAATAGATGTGTGTAAGGTGACTGAATCAAAGCAGAGAGTTAATAAAGCTTAGCTCTTCATATTTTCTGAGGCTCAAAAAACCCGATAGCAGGCCAACAAGGCATAACCAAGAAGTATGTAACAAATCGAAATGGACTTTAGGAGTTGAGGATCGTTAGAGAATAGCTTCTACAAATCACCTGGTATGCGCATGTCCGAGGTGTGCATCCTTCCAATGGAACTGCGTCTTTGGCAAACAGAGAAATGCACGCGTGGTTGACTCCGCTCTACGGCTCACTGACCGACTCGTCAGTGTATGGCGTGAACATCTGGTAGGACTTGTTACAGGAGGAGCGACCAGAGGCTCGCCAGCCTCAGGCCGTTCCCGAGTTCCCTCCCTGGCCATCCCCCTATGGGTTCGTGGCGACCGCCGGTGACCAGCACTCGCACCCCGGCCCAGGCCCTGCTATAACGGGCAATCCTATCAGGATTTTCGGTGATATTCCTCTGCAGTGCTATAAACACACGCCTATGTTAGTCAGGCCAAGTTATATTTTCACGGTTCTTTTTCCTGTTTTTTATAACTTTTTGCTTTTTCTGTAGTTGATAATGATCTCATTTCCCGCTCCGTGAGCACGGTCTCTGGGCCAGCTGCCCGGTGGTCATCCCGGGAGTCCCCTTGGCCTGCTCGTGCCTGGTCTGCCGGCCGTGCTCCGGGCCCGGCTCGCCCGCCTTCAGGTTTCCTTCCTCGTTTCGGTGAGCTGTGTCCTCTGGTCGGAGCTTGAGAAAAAGGTCCGTGGGCATGTTTGAGACTGTGCTTGTCCAAAGCTGTTTTTATTGTATTCTTGCACTTGATTTATGGTTTACCAACATATGATTCTCGAACATTTTTTTACTCAGCATTTTCTGGCCTAATGTTGCCTGTAATACCGTTATGAGAAGTCTGATGTCATCATGTTCTCCAGTCCTTTGTGTATAGCTCTTGTTCTCTCTTCTGGAATGGTTAAGATCCTCTCTTTATTGTTGGTGTTCCAGTAAGTTCATGATGCTGTGCTTTGATGAGGCCTTACGGATTCCTCGATTTTTTTATTTTTATGGTGGGCCCTTCCCATGTGAGTCTGGAAAATTTTTCTTATATCTCTTTCTTTGATAATTTTTTTTTTCTGCCACAGTTTCTAGTCTCTTTTTGCGGGGGATATTGGGCTTCCTGAATAAATTCTCTATCCTGTCTTATCTTTTCTCTTATGACATAGTCTTCCAATTTTTTGTTTAACTTTTGGGGAGATTTGTTTGACCTGACATTCTAATGTTTTGCTGACAGAATATCTTCCACTGGTATACTTTTTTTAATATATAAGAACTCTTTTTCCCTCTCTGATGAGTCCCCTTATGTAGCAACCTGTCCTTGTTTCATGGTTTCCTTGAAATACTCTCCTGTTTCCTGCAGGATCCGTTATCTCTCAGGTCCGTTTTGGTTGTTTATTTGGTTTGGTCTTCCTTGTTTATCTTGGAAGCTTCCTTCAAATGTCTGGCAGTCCTCGGCTGTCTTTTTGCAGGTAAGGAGCGGGCTACTAGCAAGCTGATTGGAGGTGGGCATGCGTGATGCCTCCCTGAGGGGTGATCTCGTGGCTGGCCAGCTCTTTGCTTGGTGACTCAAATGTCAGGATCTAACAGATCGTTCCAGTGAGATGGCACCTTCTAGAAGAATCCTCCAATGGCCTGCCATGAGTTTTAAGCTTGGCTGCTGGCATTCAGAGGTGAGTGGGAAAGGGAGCCTGGGAGGTGTCGTTGTTCAGCATTCAGACTTTCGCTTAATGGTTAAGTTTTCAGTCTGGTATTTTTCTGAATATCTGGGTCCTTGTTTCAGGAACCTCTTGAGTGCGTTGTGTGCAGACCGTACCACCTCTCCCTGGTAGGAAAGGGTTCCAGTCGGTCAGGGCGAACCCCGGAGCTTTGACGGACTCTGATGTGCATGGCAACTAGCCCCCAGGGTTAGGCGCTGTCCTTCGCCCGCTTCCTTGGTGTGTCTGATGCCTGAGCGCCCCCAGAGTTTGAACCCCAGCTTGCTCCTCCACGGTGGCCCACCGAGAGGCGCTCACTCCAACCCTCCTGCGCCCTGCGCGGCATCCTCCTTCTGTGTGTGCCGCACTGCACGATCAGAGGCCTCCCGAAAACTATCGAAGTCGTTGTGTTTCTGTTTTTTATTCTACTTACTGTTCGGGCATGGCTTTGGAAAGGACAAGGAAATAGAAGTGTCTTTTCTCTATCGCTTTTCTTGAAGTGTGAAACACTGGTGTGGCACCTCAGAGGACGCACCGCTGCTCTCCGTGACCGCACAAATGAGCGCCTGGGCCCTAAGGGAACTGGGCGCACCCTCTTTCCTCTTTTTACCGCAATTGGGTTTGTGTTCATGGAATTTTGAACCTGTGCTGACTTCTGACCCTTTGTTGAGTTGCCTTAGACCATTGACACCTCGTTAGCCAGTGGTACCAAGAGCTTCTGGGAGGACGGTTGGCGAGGAGGCAAATGGAATATCCTAGTGAACGGCCCTTCCCTGCAAGGGTCTCCCTCTGAGCTCAGTGCCCCGCGCTGTGTGTGATGCTGTGCCAGGGTTGGTGATCTTCATCTTCGCTTTCGATCACTTAATCAGGTGCCAAGGCAACATAATTGACTTTGTAATTAGTTCAGAGTGTGCGTCCTGATGGTTCCCTCTGAACCGTGTGAGCTTGGACAAGTTAAACAATTTTGCAAACTCCGTCTCTTCTCTCATAAGCTAGGGACACTAATGCCAGAGCTATCGACAGTATTAAATGAATTAAGAAGTTAATTCATCTGTTTATTTAACAAATGTGCCTGAAACTCCTTTTAAGGGCCAGGCATTGTGCAGGGCGATGCAGCGATGAATAGGCCCCGAGCCCGTGACACCAGTTTGGCAGGCGGGGACGCCCAGGAGTGACTATTAGAGGATAAAGCGGGGAGTGCTGGGGGAGAGGGGCATGACGTCAGCGCAGACGAGGCCACGAGCCCAGCCCAGGGTGGGGGAGCGTGTCAGGGAGTGCTCTGGAGGGAGGACACCTGAAACTTGAGGCAGATTGTAAAAGAAGGGTAGGAGGGACGCAGGCAAAGAGGAAGTAAAAGAATATTCTGTGTCATGAGACAGCATGAGCAAAATTCCAGAGGTGAGAATCGGCAGCGTTTGTGCAAGGAAGTGAAGATGATTTCGTGCTGACAGATGGCTGATGAAAACATCGGACACTCCGGAAATGCCAGCCGCCTCCCTCCCTTCAGTCCCTAGGTGTGGTCTTATTAAAAATCCAAGGGGTCCTCAATTCTTTTTTAAGATTTTTTTTATTTTTTTTATTTTTAGAGAGAGGGGAAGGGAGGGAGAAAGAGAGGGAGAGAACAGCAATGTATGGTTGCCTCTCACATGGCCCTCACGGGGACCTGGCCCGCAACCCAGGCATATGCCCTGACTGGGAATCGAACCAGGACCGCTTGGTTCCCAGCCCGCACTTAATCCACTGAGCTATACCAGCCAGGGCCCTCAATTCTTTTTTTAAAATATGTCCATTGATTATAGAGCAAGGAGAGGAGAGAGGGAGACATCGATCAGCAGCCTCCATTAGACCAGGGATCGAACCCCCGACCATTGGGTGTATGGGACGACGCTCCAATCAATGAAGCAACGCCGGCCAGGGTGAACTGTTGCAGTCCAGACATAGAGATCCCTGTATAGCCAGGTATAGCCACTGCAGGGGGTGTGTGTGCGTGTGTGTACACACTGGTGCGTGGGTGTGTGTTGGGTGTGTAGGTAAGCATATGCTTTGTCGACTGCGGCTGATTTCCCATAGCTTTTGTCAGGAAGCCAATTTCTCCCTGTTAGCAGTTCCCTTTGACCTCTGCCATTAGTATATTAGATTAGAGTATAATCTAATATGCATGTATATATTATACACATACAATATACACTAATGTGGTCTATTAGGTTATACTCTGCTGTACTTCCCTATGAACTCGCTGTGTAATTCTCTGTGAAAACAGCTGTCATGTGCTATGAAACCCCTTGTGCTCAGAATGGCACCACAGAGGGGACTTTCTGAGCGTGGAGCTGGATTTGCCTGTTCCTGAACTCCCTGAGCAGGCATTCCTGCTGGGGCTGCGGTGGAAGTGAGATGTAATCCCCTCCCGTGAGGCATCTGGGGATTCTCGCTCAATATTAACACTGCATCTGAGATTAACATGGACTTTTCTAGTTAAATCGTCCACAAAAGGAGATGGATTAATTACCCGTAAGTTCTTTTTTTTGTAGTTTGGAATGTAATATTTATCAGGCCCTACGTTTTTGTATAGAGCTATTAGGCTCAGTACTAGTAATAAACAAAGTTAACCCACTCGGTCAATGGCCCTCCGGTGTGGGAGAGGTGACGGCCTGTCTTCATGTGGCTCCTTCCTGTGCTGAGTCAGGTGCTCTGTTCAGCCAGCCCACAAGGGCTTCTCAGTGATGGCCGACCTGCAGTTTAGCTGTGATTTTGACATGGTCGTGGAAGGAGGTGAGCAGAGCATTTACCGACTTCGCCATCTTGACTGGAATCCACCTGTAAGTTCTTAATTTTCTCTCTTAGACTCTGAGAAAAGTTGGCATGGACGTCACACAAGTTGCCCTATTAATGTTTGCGGCTTTGCTCATATTTAACATGGAGAGCGCTGTGTGTCTTCATTACTGCCGCACTCAGCTCATTTCAGAATGGGGCAAACATTTTCTCTCATGAAGTGTATCTATGCAACGATGATTTATTTTTTTATTTTTTATTTTTTTAAGATTTTATTTATTTATTTTAGAGAGAGGGGAAGGGAGGGAGACAGAGAGGGAGAGAAACAGCAATGTATGGTTGCCTCTCACATGGCCCTCACTGGGGACCCGGCCTGCAACCCAGGCATGTGCCCTGACAAGGAATCGAACCAGGACCCTCTGGTTCCCAGCCTGCGCTCAATCCACTGAGCTACACCAGCTGGGCTATGAAACGATGATTTAAACAGTCACAGAGATAAATACAGTCTCCCTCATGGTTATTCTCTGGGGAAGGTGGGTTCCGGTGCCGCTGCTGCCTTCCAGATCCTGAAGCATGGTCTCTTGTATATTCCCAATTAATTCCATCCGTTTAAGGAAGAATTCCACTGTGAAAACCGCACAACCATGGCTTGTGAATAGAGCACGGAATATTATTTTCATTTACATGTGAGATGTCACTATAAAATGAGAATCATTTTTTTGGATGCCTTGCAAAAATGGTTCTGAAGGTAGTTTTTAAAAGTTTCAGAAAACAGCCCTGGCTGGTGTAGCTCAGTGGATTGAGCGCGGGCTGGGAACCAAAGGATCCCAGTTCGATTCCCAGTCAGGGCACATCCTGGGTTGTAGGCCAGGTCCCCGTGAGGGCCATGTGAGAGGCAACCATGCATTGCTGTTTCTTTCCCTCTCTGTCTCCCTCCCTTCCCCTCTCTCTAAAAATAAAAATAAAAATAAATCTTAAAAAAAAAAGTTTCAGAAAACAAATGAACATTAATGGAATCACTTTTTAGTTGATATTCATTTGCTCATTTATTCATCAGATATCTATCAAGGGCCTTTTATTATTGTTATTATTATTATTATTATTCTGATACCATACTAGATACTGGGAATAAAAGTGTGAGATAGACTTCACCTGTTTTTTGATGAGTGTTCAATGTACTTTGGGTGGTGGGAATGGGGTAGGCATGGAAGAAATAAATGAAGTACAGTTTGATAAATTCTATGTCTTACATGTATTACATCTTACTCAATAGCGATCAGTTCCTGGGTTGGTAGGGAAGGCTGCACAGAGAAAAGAAGGATCCTCTCCCAGGGTGACTTCCCTAAGAATCAGGGCTATGTGGGGAAGATTTGAGTTCTGCCTTTCTTTTAAAAGACAGTCATTACTTTATAGATATATTTACAGTGACAAGATTATACTGGATGTTTGAATTTCATATAGCTATAGATTTCCTATCCATATCATATACCTATGAATTTCCATGTGCCTATGGATTTCTGGATAAATTAAAAAAGAAAGTCATCTGCCCCATTTCTTTTAGGAGAAGTAAACTCTATGGTTATTTTTCCAAGACAAAAATGAACATAAATTCTTTTCATATTGTTCAAGTAAGAGTTGGAATTGTTACTACTATTTCTACCTGTTCCCATTAATACTTTAAATGAGATATCAAACACAAAGTTTTCAAAATGACTAATTGAGATCCTTGAAGGCTTTTTGTTGTTGTAGCAAATAACTTTGTTGAGTTGAATGGGAAGAAACGGCAATAGAAATGACCAAAAAGCATATTTTACTTTCTATGTTTAGGAAAATGCTTTGGGGTAAAATGGAGAAGCAACATCTCGTTTGCTTAGTGAAAAGAGTTAAGAACAATTCTAAATTCTTTAGAGTAGAACCTCAGTTCTCGAACTGAATTCATTCTGGAAGGCTGTTCAGAGGCAATTTGTTTGAAAACTGAACGTCCCTTGTGTCCTGAGAGACACGTGACTGATTGTCCAGGCATCAGCAGGAAAGGGCTGTCGGGTGGAGAACTGAAGTTTCGTTTGACAACAAAACATTTTTTCCATGAACAGCTTGGTCGAGAACCTAATTGTTCGAGACGGGGGACAAGATTGGAGAACCGAGGTCTGACTGTGCCTACTTTCCTTGATCTCGTTTTCGTCACTGTGTTTCTTCCCGCACAGCTTTCTTGTGCAGAAATAAATGTCATCTCAACCTCAAGATAAATGTAACAACATTTATCATTTATTCATTGATCATAACATTTTGAAGGCGAAACATTGCTTCCAACACCAGAATTGGTTGCAGCTAGCGCTGGGTCCGGGAAACATTAAAAAAGAAAACGTTCTAGGTTCTTCCTTAAAGAATGAGAGTAACTAGGGTCTCCATGATTTAACGACACTTCCAACAACTCCTGTGAAAAGTTTGTGGTGTGCCTGCGGCTCTCTCGCGCGTAGGCTCTTAGACCATGGAAACCCCGAGACACCGTTCGAGGGTGACTTCCGCTAGTGCGTCATGTCCACTTAGTCACTCCAAGGGCAGCGCCAGCGCTTGCCAGGCCCCGAGTGAGTGTGGCAGACACTGTCGGGCAGACCCGGCACTGGCGCCCGTGGGGAGGACGTGCTCTTGAAGGAGCCCTTGTATTGGGTGTGGCTGATGCTGCCTGTTGATCAGACAATGTGCATGTGGACTTCAGCTTTAGAAACTCTTCAGGTTTAGAAAAGCATGTGGTGCCGAAATTCTGAAACCCTAAAACTAGCCAGATCCCCCAGCGTGGGACAGCTGCGTGTCCGTGTCAGAGGAGAGTGTGAGCACAGCTCTGACGTCGTCTCCTGGCAGGTGACTCGAGCTCGGGCCCGAGTTCTGCCTAGAACAGGTAGGTTGTGACCTGTTTTCATGTATGTTTCCCTGACTGCTGTTTATTTCAGCCATTGTTTATGCCTGTGGTGCAGAGAGGAAAAAACACGCTTGACAAGAAAATTAACTAAAAGATTTTGATGGTAAAAATGAGACTTGAGGCCCGAGATCTCGTGAGAGATGTGGGTAGCGAAGGGTTAACCAAGCCTGTCTTTAACACAAAGGGAAAAGATCTTCTCAGATGCGTTCTGAGACCTGGAGACTCATCCTCGTTCATCCAACCTGACACTCCTCGCAGGTCTCGAACCTTCGGCCTGCTGAGAGAATGGCGTCACTGCGTGCGCTTGGTCAGGAGAAGGCCTGTTGGTGACAGGTTGGCACCAAGCGAACTTCTGCCTGCTCAGCCCTAGGACTGAGATGTGCAGCCTGTCCCTCCGGTGGCAGCGGAACCAGGCCTCGCAGCTGCTCTGCACAGTGCCCGTGGCCCCCAGGCTGAGTGCGGTGTGGGGAAGGCAGGGCTGGATGGCCAGGGCTGGCTTGCAAGGTGCCCCTCCTTCCGTCCCCATGAAACCCCTTCCTTACAGAACCTGTCGGAAAGACAAGCGTCATACTCAGAGAGACCGTGCTGACTCCCGCCCGGCCAGCCGGGAGGTAGGCGACCCCCTGGTGACATGTTTTGGACTTGGCCCCTCTGTGAGTGTGCAGCAGGTAACTGTCGAGGGACCAGAGAAGTCCAGAATGCTCCCTGGGGCGGCCTGGCCCGGGCCCTGCGTGCAGCGCATCCAGACCCAGGACCCCGAGCTGTTCGACTGCTTCTCGCAGGCTGAGCCCTCTGGAGAAGCCGAAGGTAGAAAAGTGGAAACAGCAGCAGGGCAGCAAAGCCCAGAGCGCCGGAAGCTTTCATGGCAGAGGCCAGGGCCATGCTGGGCCAGCGCCGTGATGACAGAAAATGGTCAGGGTGCCCACTCTTGTTTTATTTTCCTTCAAACAGCAGATCCAACATCTGAGTCTTGTCTTAGCTACCTAAGTCCCCTGCTCTGCCTTGTCTGGAACCTTCTATCATGGTCAGAGGTTCATCTCCAGAGGAAAGAGGTGACCCCGAGGTGGCTTCACCCAAGAGGATGTATATATTTCCTGACATAATTACCTTTTCTGATGTGATAAATATATGGAGTTACTTTTTCTAAACGTGACAGAGGGGCAGAGTTCATGTGTCCTTTAGTAAGATCACAAAACTTCTTAAGGATGAGAGAGAATTTTCCTCCTGTGATAAAAAAAAGTTCCCGAGAGGTTCTTGGTTTATTCTTTGTTGGACGTGAAGGCTGGAGCGCGGTGTTTTAATTCTCGCGAAATACCTGAGTATCATTTTAACTGGTCTTCATTTCACAGTTTCTGTCCACAGGACACAGTAGGTGCTGTGCTGTCCCGGCTCCCTGATTTTAAAGGTGGGGAAGTTAATCTGTACGTATTCTGGCAGTTGTTTTAGATTTTATTTTACCCCAAACTTCCGAGTAGAAGTGTATATTTAAAGATGCATGTAAAAATGCAGTCTAAAAGTATCTCCTCACATTCACTTTATTAGAATAGCATATGAATCTCAAATACATGTATAGAAATAAAACACTTGTCATCACAGCTGATTTTTTTTTGCAGGGAAATGGAATTCTTTGCTTTATAAAATGACTTTGCACAGAGTTGACTTGAGTAGCATTCCTCCCCCGTTTGTTTAACAGAGGATTATGAATATGAAAAATTCCTAAGCACTTTGAGGTGCATTTAACCTCTTAAGAACATTTCTAAGGAGTGAAGTAAGGCGTTTACGTGCTTGTCTTTCATTCAGCAGGTAACGTCAGGGGCTTCCTACGGGCTGGCTGCCGGACTGAGTGCTGAGCGCGCTGCAGTGGTGCATCCTGGTCCTGAGTCGCGGTGGGCGGACTGGGAAGATGCACTCACCAGGTGTCAGGGCCAGGGTGCGCCCTGCAGGGACTGGTCTGGGAGCACAGGGAGGCACATCCAAGTCAGACTAGAGGACAAGGGTGGGCTTCCGCAATGTGGTGATGTTGGCCTTCATTCTGAAGGATGAGAAGTCGTTAACCAGCTGAGGAAGCCGAAAGCATTTTAGTTACAGAGAACAGCATGGAGGAAGCCCCCTCAAGACAGGACACGTCCTGCCGCTGGCCGTGACCTTGCTGGGCAGTCCAGAAGGAGAGCTCGAGAGAGTGACAGAAGAGATTCCTACGCACTGGGCGCTCCCTTTCCATCTCCTTGGCGGGTTCCTATTTTTCTACCTTAGTTCTTCTTTTAAAATATTGTTTTGTGTTTCAGTTATAGTTGACATGCAGTGTTATTTTAGTTTCAGGAGTACCCCAGAGTGATTGGACATCCATATGCCTTATGAGGTGAGCGTGCGTGTAAGTCTAGTGCCCGTCTGACACCGTACCTGGTTATTATAATGTCGTGTCATTGACTGCATCTCCCTTCGGTCTCAACTCCGGAGTTTCTGAGCGCTCCAGCCTGGTGTCTTCTCCGTCGGCACTCATACCTTCGGCGATTTTGTTCAGTCTCACGCCTTGAATGCTGTCTCCTTGCCAACAGCTCTCAGATGCATCTTTTCTCGCCTAAATGCTCTCCCAAAAGAAAAACTTGTGTACCAAATTATCTTTTTGACATTACTATGTGGGTGCCTAAAAGACCTTTCATGCTTAAAATGTCCAAAACTAAACCGTTAATCCGCTAGCCTGCCCCCCACCTTCCACCCACAAAGGTGCCTTCCTCACCTCCACTGATGGACACTTCATTCTTCCGGTTCCTCAAACCAGAATACTGTGAGTTATTTTTTCATAAAATTCATCACTTTAATCACTTTGAAGGGTACCATTCAGCATCTTTCAGTACATTTGTTGATGGGAATGCATCACCACAGTCTAAGTCCAGAAAAGTAATTCATCGCCTAAAAAGTAATTCCTTCCCCGCTGGCCATCTGTCCCCGCTCTTCTGGCTCCCAGCTCCTGGCGACCCCTCGTCCACTTTCTGTGGGTATGGGTTTGGCTGTTCTGGACATTTCAGAGAAATGGAATTATATACCATGGGGCCTTCCGTGTCTGGCTTCTTTCACTTAAGCATCACCTTTTCAAGGCTCATCCATAGTGTAGGTGAAGGGTATTTTTGATTTCTTGCTCTGTCTCCCACCTCATGTTCACTCCGTCCAGAAATCCTATTGGCTCCGTCTTCAGGATGCAGCTGGAAGCCGAGTGCTTCCCAGTTCCTGCACCGCCACCCAGCCCTCCCCTGGCGTGAGACTCTGCCGTCTCTCTGCACGGCCGCCAGTCTCTGCCCGTCTTCCTGCCCTCCTCCCCCCGCCTCCCGCGGACTGCCCACATGGCGGCCAGAGCGATGCGCAGGGCCAGGTCAGCCAGCGGCATCTCCTTGATCAGCTGTGGTCTTAGTAGTAGCAGCAAACAGACAAAAAAACAGAATGACTCAATAACAATGCATATCTGACATTCGACTGTAATTACAAACTATTCCGTGCAAGTGTTCGAGGAAAGATTAAACATTTAATTGAATTAATGACTTTCTCCTTTGAAACATGAATGCAAATAGCATGTATCTATGTCATAATCTAAATGGGTGATGGCAAGAAAAGACTCTCCACGCTTCAAGTTTAAAAGAAGAGTCTGTTACTTCACAGCTGCGACTTCTCACTTAGAAATCCTTCGTTACTGAGAAACAGATTTCTGATAGATGAATAATTGTCAAACGAGCCAATGAAGGAAATGTTTTGGGTCCAATTTTCCCCTGTTCAAAATCTTCCAGTTAATGATTTGTGTTTTCTAGGTAGCATATGGGCAGGAAATCTGGAGTTATAAATTAGGCTCCACGGATGAATCACTGGGTCAGATTTCTCAAGCTTTGGAAGCAACGATGTCTATTGTTTTCCTTTTTCTCTGCTTTTCTAAGTATCCTGCTGTTTTCTAGGAGAAACACACCAACAATAGGGAGAGGGGACACTACATAAAATATATTTTTTGTGAAATGTGCTTTAAAACATGAACCAGTTTAATGTGGCTTGAGCTAGACATTCGTTACAAACATGTTTATAAAGTAACATAAAAGTTCAGTTTCCAGCAATGTGGCAAACATATGATACTTGGAAATGTTAGATAAATGAAAATGTTTGAACAACAACAACAACAAAACCAAAAATAAAATCCCCTCCAAAACCCCAAACCCCAAGTCGGAGCACACCGCTCACACCCGGCAGCGGCTCCCCAGTCCACTCGGAGTGAGAGCCCAAGTCCCCATGTTGCCCTATGAGGCCCTTGGGACGTTTACAACCGTCCGAAGCCCTGACGGAAGCCACATTCTCCGCCCAGACTGGCCTACTCTCCTCCGTCCTTGCCGAGCCACAGGGACTTCGTGCCGCTCCTCAAATGCGCTCTTTATTTCTTTTTTAAGGTTTTCTTTATTTTTAGAGAAAGGGGAAGAAAGGGAGAGAAACATTGATTTGTGACAGAAACATCCATCAGTTGCCTCTTACACGCCCCCAACTGGAGACCTGGCCCACAACCCAGACATGTACCCTGACTGGGAATCGAACAGGTGAAGTTTCAGTTCACGGACAATGCCCAACCCACTGAGCCACCCCCGTCAGGGCTCCTCAAATGCTCTGTTTTATACTCACCCTTCCCGCTGCCTAGAATGCAGTCCACTCAATTGCTTCAGATCCTTGCTCAAGGGTCACCTCCTCATGGAGGTCCCCCGGACCCCACCCTCAGTTCAAATAGCAGCAGGGCTCCCATTCTGGCACACGGTCGCCCTTACCTTGCTCTTGTAAGTTTTTCCAGAATGTGCATCATGCACTAACTTGCCCTATTATTTCTTTCTGCATTCATCCCGTGTGTGTGTGTGTCTGTGTGTGTGTGTGTGGTGTGTGTGTGGTGTACTTCCCACGAGAATGTGAATTCTACAAGGGTGGAAATCTTTGTCTATTTTGTTCGTGGAATATATCCTAAGTGGCTAGAATAGTGCTTGGCATACAGTAGTTGCTTGACAAATAGTCCTTGACTTGAATAAGTTCATAATAATCATAATAAATAATATGTTTCAGGCTAGCTACCATTTATTGGTCTTCTAATGTTCCAGGAACTTCCTGGAGCAAGATAGGGGTTGTCTGGGCTGCAGCAGACGAGTGTGTTGAATAACAACCTGTCTTCTTCTCCCGAGGGCAAGTCTAGGCAGCGGGACCCCCAAAAACACAGGTATAGAACCAGGTAGGCGAAAAGTCAAGGCGGCCTTTTTCCCCCTCTAGTGCTTGGAGTTCTTTTGATGAAAATGCCATTGAACGAGAAAGTAATTTTTCCTTTTTCCCGCAGCCTGAAGAACGCTGTCGCACAAACTAACGTGGACTCCTGAGCCCGCTCCTGGGGTCCTGAGACACCTCTCTGGACTTTCCCCCACGGAAGGCTTGAGTTTGAGTGCAGAGGTGGAGCAAGAAGGGGGCGAGTTCAGAGCTGCTGGGAGTCTGGCCCCCGGCTGAGCTCGGCTCGGGGACAGGAATCCAAGCTGAGCCAGCTCTCCTCCTCTCGGCACCGTTTACAGTTGATAAGGAGTTGACTTGAGTTAGCTGTTGTCTCCCCAACTCAACCCCGGCTGGTGAGAGAATTTAATTTCCCAAAAGCAGAGTTAGAGAAAACAGAGTTGCGTTAGTAAAATAACAGTCCTTTTAGGCTTGGGCCATCTTGAAGATTCAATTTCAAGAGTGTTTTAGTGTAAACACATTTCTAAGGTTTCCTAATGCCAGCTGATATAGTCCTTTTGGGAGAAATTAAATGTGCCCAAATAAAATAGGAGCAAATGCCACAGAGAAATTCTCATAAACTATTGCAGAAAGACGTATATGTGTGTATATATAAATATATGTGTGTGCGTATATACTATTAGCTTTGGCCAGAGATTCAGGAAAGATAGTTCAAGATAAAGGAGAGCAAAGATTAAACCGTAAGACTTTGGATTCAAAGAGGCTTAAAATAATCTTTCTGTCCTCACAAGGGAGTTGCTATGGGCTGTGCCCTCTGATCTTGTCCTGTGTTCGTGTCCCAGCAGGGGACTGGCGTCCACAGCCAGCACTGGTCCCCGGGTGAGTGACATTCTCAGTGTAGCTCCAGGTCCTTTCTAACTGTTCCCTCAGTGCTGCCTTCAGAACAAATGAGGGGTGGCTGTCCCTCTGCTCAGGAGGGACAGTCAGCTGTTCGCAGCCTCTTGAGTCAAGATGGCCCCAGTTTATCCGATTTTAATTCGGCAAACACTTACTGACTGCCTTTCATTTGGCAAATGTTTGCGGCACTTTTCTTTGCATCGTGGCTACAGGGATTAGCCATGTCTTTTTCCAAAAGGATTTCAGTCTCTGGAAGGAGGCTCATCAGTAACCCCACAGGGACCGTGCCTCAGTACGGGGGGGCGCTGGGGAGGCCGGGGGAGGCAGAGGACATTTGTGAGAGCAGCGTCCAGAGAAGCCCCTGCTGGAGCCGACTCTGACACTCTGAACTGCAAATGAATTAGATAGAATAAGCCCCTAGCTGAATGCCCAGTGGGAAACATCCATCTGTCTGTCTTAGTGATGGATGTGACTCAGTAACGTGTCTGAAATGGTTTTGCAGGTTTCCTTCGCAGTCCTGCCTCTTCCCCTTTGTGTTCAGGGTGTTACACTCCCGAAGGCAGATTACGCCAATGATCATATTATTATTATATTATGATTTTGCTAACACTCAACCCACCCTTTCAGTGACTACAGCCATCCTTTCCCAGGCAAAATTGCAGGTCCCTGACCCGCTGTTAAGGGGTGCCTTGTGTCTCCCCCAAACTCACATGTTGAACGTGACTCTATTTGGGACCAGGGTCATTGCGGAGGTAATTCGTTAAAATGAGGTCTCCTGGAGGAGGGTGGGCTCCGCATCCAGTGTCACTGCTCTCCTTATAAACAGGCGGAATTTGGACACGAGCCCTCACGGGGGAAGGCGATGAGAAGAGACAGGGGGAGGAGACCCTGAACCTGCCCTTCGCTCACAGCCCTCGGACGAGCCAGCCCTGCCACAGCCAGGACTTGATTCTCGCCTCCAAACTGTGAGCCAGCGCGTGTCGGTTGTTGCGGCCGCCGGGGTGCGTCAGTTGGCGTCCGCAGCCCTGGTCCACCGAGGCACCCACCAAACTGGCGTCGGGAACTCAGTAGAGGGCACGACCCCCGAGGTGCTGCCTCCTCTGTTGCAGCCACTCCCTGACCTTGGGTTGCCAGGGGCAACTTCAGTCTTGCTCCGAGAGATGCGGGTGTGGACTATGGATCCAGTCTGGCCCAGCCTGGGGACTTTTGTCTCTTAAAAATGGGAGGAGAGGGGGGTCAGAACTCACCGATTAGCTTTCCTTTACTTTGTAGGATGCTGGGCAGGGAAGAAAACCAGAAACAGCCCTCAGGGCACTTAATAATGCTTAATGTTTGACTAGCAGTGAAAGGAATTCACAAGTTATTTCCTGGGATATTTTTAAGGAGGGAAGGTATTTTTGTGGATTTCCTCTTGAAATGACCAAACAGCAACACCAAACCCAATAAGCCTTTCATTTTATTTTCTTGAAGATGAGTAGCTCTCTCTGATCTATCTCAGCTCCCTGGCTTGCTTTTCAGTTTTCCTCTGAATCTCAAACCTTACTGCACAGCATTCTGTAATTCCACGCTTCATTTTCACTCGCTGTCTGTGGGGCCCATGACTGACTTTCCCTGATTTGCGAATGCATGTGTATTTGACCGAGGGCCAGGGCACAACGCGATTCCACATTTTATTTTATAATGCGAGAAGCTGTTCGTATCAATAAAGCCCACGCATCCAGTAGTTTGAATTTTGCATATGACCGAGTAGGAAGCAAGCTGAAGAGAAATATGGTGTCTAGAAAGAGTATTGGAGCTGGAATGAGAAGATCTGACTTGATGTGCGTGCTCGGACACGCCCTGCCTCTGAAGCTGTGAGCTGACCCCGGAACCTCACTGAACATGGTTCGGGCCACAGGGGGCCGCCCTCTCCCCGTGCTCACTCTGAGAGTTGAAATTCGATGATGGATGTCAGGTTTAGCTGGCACAACACACACACACACAGGTACCTCCTGAAAAATAGCCATTGAGAATTCATTAAATGGAAAGCTCAGTTAGAGTAACTAATGGATATTATTTGGATAATAAATGGATATCGATTAATGGGCATTCCAGTTGTGCTGGTTTTTAGAGAGCATGTTTCTTCTCAAATTTAAAAGCTTTTTAAAATTAAGGAAAAGGATCTAGCCCGTAATCTATTCGTCAAGGCACCTACTTTTAGGACGTTGGGGGTTTACTGTGTGCCAGGAAGGCTTTCTGATCTATTATCTCATTTAGTCCTTATGAAAACCCAAGGAAGGAGACACCACTATTACTCCCAGGGGGAAACTGAGGCTTAGAGAATAACCATGTGTCCAAAGTCCCCAGCCAGGAAGGGGGAGAACTAGCTAGAAAGAGGATTCCAACGAGGTGGCTTAGGGTCGAGACTGAGCTTTTCACCCCTGCACTGCGCTGTCTCCCTGCAAAATAGAAAATAATCCCAAGCACCACCCACTCAGAGCCAGAGGATAGCTTATGGGTAAAGTGTTTTTTATGGAGAGAGATAACCTCCGAAAGGAATTAGATTTATTAGTACTGCAGCATAAGGAACGAAGACCTCTCAGAGATCCCGGCTGTCTTTAATCTCTTCTTGAAAGAAGAATCTTGGGAAAGGCTAACTGAGAGTGAGCCATGAATGCCCAGCCTTGGGAGAGAAATGGTTTCCCACATCTGAGATGACTCACATCTTAACCTTTTTGCTCTGATTTCTCTCTTTGTACGTATCCTGTGATTTACTCTCTGGACGCTGCTCTGCGGCACATTCCCGGCCAACGCACGCAGAATCATCCATTTCACAGGAGACACGCACTCTGCTTTTAAGTGGTCACTTGTCCCCTCGCTCCCCATATTTCCTTTTCCCCCGAGAACACATCACCTACCACGCAATAGGTTAGGAGGCAGAACCCTGTCACGCAATAAGAGCGGCAGGTTGATTTCGTAGAGTTTTGCTCCATTGGTTACAGCCAGTTGCTCCTAGGAACTGGAGGCTCCTACTGTCTCCTCCAGGGGCTCTGGAGGAGTCTGGGACGCCTGCTTCTGGGATAACGTGGTGCATGTCGGGCTGATCACTGCTCGATAATTAGGGATTGCTCCCTTGGTTCCGCCTTACCAATTTGTTTCACTTCACCTCAGGTACATTTTTCTCCCTAAGGGTTATCTCCACAAACCCCAGGGCTGAGAAGAATGAATGCCAATACAAGCCAGTACATCTGATGGCAAAATGGGGAGTTCGAGACCCACACAGACCACGAAGTCTGTTTCATTAAAGGCCCCTGGGGAATTTTTTTTATGACTTTCCCCCCTCCTGCTAATGCTCCATCTCTTCCTTCCATAAATTGTGCAGGCTGCCTTTTCATTAACTCAGAAAGCTGAAATAATTCTTTGTGAAGAATTCTTTAGTCACACATGATTCAAAAGTTCACCGAGATCAAAGCCCGTCGGCTTTGCGGTGGGCCCGGCCCCATCGGTTTCACGTCAATGCCTGGCTTGCTGTCTTCTCAGCGGGAGCGGTTCCAATCTCACTTCCCTTCTGCAGATAATGGGACCCTCTGGTACCGTCCCCAGCACAAGGGCCTGCTCTGTGTCCGATGTCATCTCCCTCAGGAGCCCGCTCAGATGCTGTCTGCACGGGCCAGTAAAGTCACCCTGACATCCCCCTCAATATTTTTGTCATTTCATGAAGCACAAGAGTCGGTCTCAGCCCTGGGGGGTCTGGGCCAGTGGGGTGGGGGAGGAGGGGAGTGGAGCAGAGAAATGCTCTATTGTTCAGGCCCCCTCTGTCTCTCTGACTTTCCCTTTAGGGGGTGGGATGGGTCAAAGGGCCCCAAAGGCGAGAGGAAACTAAACCAGGAGCCGCGGGAACAGACGGTCCTCCCCCTGGGAGACGCTGCTCTCTCGTTCTTCGCCCTCCGCACTGTCCTTACGTGTGCCATGTAAAATACACGGGCACAGGAGGAAATGAGGTGTGAGGGACACGGGAGAGAGAGCTTGGCGGCTGGGCTGTAACAATAACAGCACTGGGCGAGCAGACGGTTTTCAAGGGGCTGGTCGCTTCCACACACCTGCCCCCCTGCCATGGGCAGACGCTCTGAGCCGGGAGAGACGGGCCACACACACGGACAGTAGCCGGGACAGGAACACCCAAGAAGGGTTGATTCTTTGTGACTCGGGAGAGGGAGGGAGCAGGGGGGCACAGTAGGTGAACTCCGGAGGCTCCCGTGTGCCTGTTGGCTACTGTATTGATGAACTGATGACCATTTAAGTCAGGTTCCAGAAGGGTCCATGGAATGCATGAGCATTTGGTCCTGTGTGTGGTCTGTAGTGGCTGTGGGATCTGAGGGAGCGCCTCCGGGGAGGGCAGGGCAGGAGGCTTGGAGAAGGGACAAGGAGGGCATGGTGGAGAGGTGAGGGACATCCCTGGCACAGGTGAGGGGGCGTTGAAGGAGGCGGGGCGGCGAGTCGGAGAGGAAAATGCACGCCCACACCCAGCGTGTGACCTGCGGCTGCCCTGGAATCGGCGGTGCTGCTTCTGCTTGGCAGGCTGGGTGATTTCTTGGGGACTCCTGCAGTCCGGGTAGTGTGGCCTTTCCATTAAACCACAGAATTCAGACCCTACAAGAAGTCAAGTCCTGGTTCCCCTTTCCCTTGGCCTGCACGACATGGGGCCCATTGCATTAACCGCTCCTGCCTTGGCTTTCACAACTCCGTCATGGGATTATAATAACGAAGCCTCAGCTTGTTTCCTCAGGATATTAACGAATACGATAATCTAAGGAGTAATCCAGACTTGTAGAAGAATGCTCTGTTTGCCAACATGATCGAAATACCAAGGGTGAAGTCAGAGGAACAAAAACTGCTTTTCTATCACCCCCAACAATGGCTCATACATCACAGATATCGCAAGTCAGCATCCTTGCCCCTCTCCGTACGGAGCAAAATACGTTTTCGAAAATGGAAGCATCTGGTTAAATATTAAGGAGGAGAGTCATCCTTCTGAGGCCTCGCATTACCAGCACTTAGGTAGCAGTTAAGTGCGGTGGCCGTGGGTTCCGACGGCCAGCACTTACGATGCTGCATCAATAATAACTGACAGCCACCCAGGGCACCCCTCCGCCGGGCTCGCCTCTCCAAGCAGCTCCTTCAGTGATTTACACACACACACACACACACACACACACACATGCAACCGCCTATCACAATAGCTATTGTCTTCTCCCTTCCCCCTTTCTTTCAACAGATGCGTCCGCTTTTAGTTAATGCAGAGGAAATGGCAGCTCTTAAAGGCAGCCCCCTGCAGTGGGAGAGAGCTGCAGGAGCCGTAAAAACCTTCCAGCGGCCCTGTTCTTATGTTCGGACTCCCCTCACCAGGCGTGGCCTGCCCGGGTCTGCAGTCCCCTCAGAGCTCCTAGAAGGGATGGCTGCGGCTGGCTGCCGCAGCAGCGATGCTGAGGAACAGCAGCGCTAGGTACCTGGGCCAGGGTCTAGCGGCACGGAAAGCCTCTGACAAAGTCGTGTTCGTGCATGCATAAAAGGTTTTATGGAAAAGTTCGCTGTGCCAGTCTGGGCTGGAATGCTAGTGGTACTGGTCTAGGCCTCGGGCCAAAGGCAAACATTCACACATCTGGAGTGGAAGGTCACTTGAAATAATAACTTACCTTTTCCACATGGTCTCAAAACATGACTAGCGTGGGTGCTCATGGAACTGTGACCTCCACAGGGCCACTCCGGGGAGGAGGTTCAGCCACGAACTGGCCTCAAAGCAAATCCACAAAGGAGGGAACCCTGGCGTGTCTGCGGTGTGGGAAAACCCCGCTAGAATTTTCAACTGGAGTCATTCTGAGAGAAACCACACGGGGGCAGTCTCCGGCACCCGGACGGTGGGAAAAGCTTTCCAAGCGATGGAGAAGGACCGTGCAATGTGCCAGCTCAGGAGTAGGAGAGAAGGCCCCAGGACACTGTCATGTGGGGAAGATTCTGGAAGGCGATCACATTGAACCCACCTGGAATCGTAGGCCAGTGAATGCATCCTGTAGGCTAGCGGCCCCCAACCTTTTTGGCACCAGGGATGGGTTTTCGTGAAAGACAATTTTTCCATGGACCGGGGTGGGGGGGATGGTTTGGGGATGATTCGAGCACATTACATTCAAGGTCATTTCCTGCTGTGTAGCCGGGTCCCTAACAGGCCCAAGCCAGCACCGGTCCATGGCCTGAAGGTTGGGGACTCCTGCTGTAGGCCCTAGTCAGTAGAGGACATCACCAGAAAGACACACCTCCCTGTCTGTCACCTTGCCTTGATGCACAAGGTTTGAACATGCACACAAGAATTTGAGAATCCTAGAGCACTTTGGAAATTGATGAATGCAGGAAAACCAGCCATTTGCTCAAGCTGTAGAATCATCGAGGGGTCAGACCTTGACACTCACTGGAAGGAAGCCTTCTACAAGGATTACACCACTGTTACTATCCTTCGGATTAAAAAAAAAAGTCTATGACAGTCTCTCCACCCCACGTTCCCCTTCCTTGTCCTCCACAAGGCTGCCCCCAGCAAGGGTGAGCAGGAGCCTGCTTCCTCTGTGAATGCACTTGACCCTTCCATCAGGAGACTTTGCTGTGTGTTTCCACACACCTCTAAGTGGAATTGAGAATCACCGAAAACAATGGGATTATTTATAGACGTTCTGAGGATGCCTCTGTGAACAGCTAAGTTTTCAAGAGAGATAATGTCTGCCCTTCTTCTGTTGAACAATTCAAGTCAGCGACGAAGGCAAACTCCATCAGAACGACCTACCAATACCTCAATATGAAGTTTTGTTCTCAAGCATGTTCTATGAGTTCTACCAGCAGACGCAATCTTTCCTCTCTAGTTCAAGTTTCTTCTCCCCATTGATCGCAGTGGTTCTCACACTTGACTTACATTGGAATCACCTGGGCAGGTTTAATGTCCACTGGCTTTCACCTTCCAGAGGTTTCGATGTCATCGGTCTGAGATACAAGTTGGGAAAGGGGGTTTTTACAAGAACCCCAAGTGCTTCTAGTGAGCAGCCGAGAAGGAGCAGCTCAGCTGGACGCACACCATCTCCCCATTGGCTGTTTCCAAGTAATAGGCCGGGACCGACCTCGCTGGGGAGATGCCTTCTCCATTCTCCCCGCCCCTGTGCCCTCTCTTCTGCCTGGCACATGGGCCCCTGTGTCTGCTGAATGAACTGAACTGAAACAAAGTCTTTAAAGACGAAGAAGGGTTTCATCCCTCCACAAGCCTGAGGTTTTCAGAAAAACATTGTGGGCAGTTGTATTAAGTTTCATAACAAATTACCACCAATTTGGCAGCTTAAAATGTATTTACTTCAAATTCAAGTGCATTTATAGCAACCCTGTGATTATCACACAGCTCCGCAGGTGGCAGATCTATAGATGTCTGACACAGGTCTCAGCAGGTGATCATCAAGGTGCCGCTGGGCCCCTTACTGGACACTCTGCTTCCAGACCCGTTCAGATTGTTGGCAGGTATCGGTTCCACATGGCTGTAGGGCTGAGGTCCTCATTGCCTTCCTGGCTGCCAGGCACGGTCGCTCTCAGCTTCTGGAGGGCACCCGCATTCCTTGGCTCGTGGCTCCCTTCATCTCTTTTCAGAGCCAGGAATGGTGGGTTGAGTCCTTCTCATGCTTCAGATCCCTCCAACCTCCCATTCTGGCTCTCTGTCCTTGGCCTCTCTCTCCCACCTTATCTCTGACCCACTCTTCTGCCTTCCTCTTCTGCTTTTCTGCACACGTGGTGACATCGGGCTCACCTGGACCACCTGGGACAATCTCCCTTTTTCAGGTTAGCTGATTAGTAGCTTTAATTCCCTCTGTCACAGCCCTGCCCGGGTTAGTGTTGGAGTCAGCTCAGCCCAAGCCTGAGACTCTTGGAGGGCGTCGTAGAATTCTGCCTACCCCGATGGTGATTATTAGGGAGAACAGGGGGCCCCTTTGTAGACCGTACGTTGCTAGAGGTCAGGGTCAGGGGGGAACCAGTAGATGGATATTTTGAAATGATTATTATTTTATCAGTGACCATAGATGTCTGCAGATGATGGCCCCTGATAGAGCCAACTGGGAAAAGTAGACTCATGTTTGCCCCAGGCCTTATAGTTCATTCCCAAAGACTTTTCTAGAATTGGCTTAGATGTTCAAATACTGGGCTCAGTGCAGAGAGCAGGCAGAGTGCCTCGGGGCCTGCTGAGAGATGGGGAGGGCCTGGGTACCAGAAGTTAAACAGGTAGGGAGGGCCCTGCCCCCCTCCTCAGCCTGTAAACTAAGGCAGCTGGGCTTTGATGCATTTTGGATATTGGACTAGAATGCAGATGACTTCTAAAGAAACATGTCTTTCTGGGACCGTCTTCAGGGTACCTTGTGAGGTAGCTGTTAATTTCCCTCTCTTGCCAGGGAGGAAGCAGGCTCCCTGCATTCCCGCAGCATCCCCGCAGCATTCCCAGAATCCCTTTAGCCAGGGTGGCTGCGTTTGGTTAAGAACATGGTGGCTGCTGCGGCCCTGAGGGGGCTGCCTGCAGAGCCCACCGACAAGCTGTGTGAGGAAAACCAACTCCTTTTGCCCCAGGGAAATCTCAGTGTGCCTCTCAAATATTAGGCTCCAGCTTGATTATTTTTTTTAAAGACATCAGACATGGCACTTAGCATCTTGGACTTTTCCTACAAACCCTACTATGCAGCCATGAAGGGTATTTAAAATGATGTGCTAAGTAAGCAGTGAAGGCAATTGCAAAAGAATGTCTCACACAGACAGGTAATTGATTGTATGTGAGTGTGAGTGTGTGTGTGTGTGTGTGTGTGTGTGTGTGTGTGTGTGAGATAGGACGGGAAGGAGAGAGGCTTCATTGAGATGAATCCAATTCCCCAACAGGAATCTGTTTTGAAGAGGATGAGACTTATTTGGATCCATATGCTTTTCTTGTGTATTTTTTAGAAAAACAAAGTCACCTAATTTTACCATACTTAGGTTTTGATAGATTTCATAAAGGCCTTTGAAATGGCTGGAAAAAGGACAAAAAGGAAATGGAAAATCCTCTGAGTCCATGGCACGTGATCAACCAAAATATTAAAGCTGTGCGTTGCTAAGCTTTCAGACTTTTCTCTTGCTTTTGGAAAGGGATGGATTTTCCTCCTGGCTGCAGACTTTTTACAGTATTCTCGAGGCTGGCTAGTGTCACAGCGAGAATCTGCTGTTCACACAAGAAAGCAAGAGCATCAAGGAGTAGGCAGGCAGTTGATTTGCTGATTTGTGGGGAATTTCCTAGAGAGAAAACTGTGCTCCTTTGTCTCTTCTTCCTTTGAAGGGTCCCTTGTGGGGGTCTCCAAGTGGGGGGGGTGCAGCTTTGGGAAGCAGGGGTAGTTGGAGACAGGAAGGGGAGTCAGACCAGGGAAGTGGATCTGGGAAGAGCAGCCTGGACAGTGGCGCGCCATCCCCGAGCCCCGGGCTGCATGCACACCCGCAGACACCGGCACATTAGCGGCCGGTCCAGCAGCTGTCCTCACGGAACGTTGGCTGGGCTTCCATGGATCGCTCCGAGCAAGAGAGAGCGTCCACAGGGATGTGGCGCGGGAGGCCTGGTGCTGGGGAGCTTCCGCTCTCACACATCATCAAGCCCCATTTTGAAATGGTTTGAATTAATGACACTTATTCAGACAGGCGAAGTAGGTAAATGGAAATAGTAGACAAGGCTTTTCACCTACTTTGCTCAACATTTCCCGTTACCTTGAGAGCTGGAAGCTGTCCATGGTCTCGCTCAGCCTGAAAGGGAGCTAGCAGCTCCAGCTCCCACCCGACCTGGCCCGAGCTGGGACGTGCGTCTGCTCACGTTGGAGGCTTGTGGTGCAGGAGGGCCACTCGGAACGTGCTCAAGGACACACGTCCCCGTCCTCCAGCATCGGGACTGCCCCTCAGGGGGATGCCATTCATCTCGCAGGTTTTACGATTGTGACAATTTTCTGGCAGTTGGCAGTAACGTATCTTGAGCAAGGGCCCCTTTGACAGATTCACACAAAGTGGCCTTTGAGGCTGGAGGCAGGGCTGCCAAGCATCGCCGAGCGAACAAAGCGAGGGCTTTGAAGTCAGAGCCCAGCTCCAGGGCCCGCTCTGCCGTTTCCTGCCTGTGCGACTTTGGGCAAGCCACGTAAACACTCTGAGCCTCAGTTTCATCACCCGTGATCACAGATGCCCTGGGGGGCTCTGAGGGGGTGAGCTGGAAAAACATGTCTCATGGTCATAACTGCTCGAGGTGCCCATGGTCACCAGGGCTTTGCCCTCCTGTCCTGCTCTCTTGTTTACCGTGTCACCTGGGCCCATGGATGATGATGCTAAACCTGGCCTGGCGGGGTGTGGGTCTGGCAGCCTGCAAAGCCATCCTTCAGTCCGGCCCAGGCACTCGTTCCGGGGAGCAGCCAGCTTCCTTTTCTGGGGCAAGGGTTCCCTCCTCACTGCATGTGTGGGGCAGCAGGCACCCAGCCCCAGTGGGATGGAGGGTCACAGCCCTGTGGTGGATAGGGGTGTGGGGATGTGATGGGGAAGCAAAAGCCCACAGATGGGGGGGTGGGCAAACCTTGTCATGTCTGCTCTTGTCTGGGTTTCCGTTTGCCCTCTCTCGCCCCTTTCCTGTGCGTGGAGAAGCAGGGTACAGCGTGATCCGGAGTTGGACTGCCTGGGTCCCAATCCAGACATCCTGTTCCGACTGGCTGTGTGACCTTGGGCAAGTCACTCAGCTGTCCTGTGCTCCGTGTCCACCCCGCGCAGCAGGGTGGCAATGAAATGTGCACCTGACCTGGGGATTGTGAGGATTACGTGAGAAGGGCCTAGCTTAGTATTCGATACATGAAAACATCTTTTTTATTTGCTGTTTATCACTAACATTATGTCACCTTCTTCTTTTTAAATGTATGTGATTTTTAAAATGCATTCAGCGAATTTTATGTGCAAATTGATGTTTTTATGATATCGACAGATTATTGATTTACTCCTGGCACCCACTGCCAGGCCAGTGAAAAAGCCCATCTGCGAGTCCTGGGGTCCCCAAGACCCCTCCGTTCCACGTCCATGGAACCTCTGGCCGACTTTCCTAGGGCTCAGCTATCCTCCTCCTACGGATTGAAGGGCTTTTATTCTGAAAATATCGTTTTCACTTTCCTTCCCAGAGGGGTTTCCTTCTCCCTAATGGGACACTCTGAGTTCTCTTGCAGATGACACGGTCTCAGTGGCACTGCCCTAGGGGGAACCATACATGTTAGCCGAGAGCTCAGACGCGTCCTGTGCGTGTGTTAGTGGAGGTTTGCAAAAGCAAATGTTTGATCAAATTGCGTGGCTTTTTTATTTACGAGTGTCCATATATTAGACACGTTAACTTGAACTGAACCATTTAACATGCTTAATCCGAGGCAGATGGGATGGTCAGTGAATTATTTTTGCAAACCGCTTCTGTTGGCACCGAGAGCTCCCTTTCGTATGGATTCCATTCTGGCTGACCACTCTGAGGCTTCGCCCAAACGAGCTGGTGCCAGGCCCACTTCCAGTGGCCTGCGTGTGGGTTGATCTGAGGTACAGCACAATTGCAAATATCTTCAGCCCACAGAGCCTGATTAGAGCAGACAGGGTGCTGGGAGAAGCTCCGCACACAGCATTGCACCCTAATAGATATTCACACAGGCCCAAATAATGATTTCCTGCTGTGGACTCCTTTTTTTTTTAATGCTTTGTTTGTTAAATCCTATATTCCTTCCCACTTTCCTGTTGACTGCAGCTAAATTGAATTTGGTGCAACCCGTCTCTCACTAGGTCAGCTGGACTCTCCACTCCGTGGGGGTGGGGGGGAGGGAGGTGCTAACCCTCGGAGGGCTGCCTTTCTCAGCAGCCCAGGCCCCAACCTCTGGTTGTCTCTTCTTCCAATGGCAGAGCGAGAGGAGAGGAAAGGCCCCCCTGATTGGGGGGTGGGGGGTGGGATAGAAACAGAACATGTTATATTAGGATCGCGACTATTTTGCGTAAGGAAATTTCATGTTGCTTTTCATACTGCGGCACAAAATACAGAACCACGGCGAGGCAGGGAAGACCGGGCATGCAGCTGAGGATGAGGAAGGACGATGCTTGAATAAAGTGCTTTTGCAGCAACGAGGCATTAGTTTGAAGTGAAGACCGGGTTTCAAACAAGATTTGGAAAAACTGGAGTGATCGCTGCTGGGTAACACGACACAGAGAGGGATCTGAAGTTAACGGAGGGCAGAGTGGCTTTACCCCATGGTCCCCTGTAGAGGGCTCCGGGTGGCCGGCGTGGGCCGGGGTGCCTGCCTCACTGATGGCTCCCACTGTGTGCAGACCCAGAGGTGCCGTGCTGGGGGGTCAGGTAGCTGGCTCTGTGGAGGGGGCGAGGTGGCGAAGAAAGAGGACCAGCGCTGGGAAATATTCTGGCCGGTATCCGCAGGTGTGATTTGTCAGCTTGCTGTGGCTCCTGTCCTCCGTGGTGTGCCAACTCTCCCCATCCCGTGAGTTTGTGAAAACTGCCGGAAGCAGAGATGGTGTGAGAAGCCGCATTTGGCCATCCGTCCGGAAATGTAGCCTATGTTCCTGCAGGTGGGGTGTCCGGGTCAGAGCATTTCCTGTTTGGTGGAGAGTCTCAGTTTCCCTCCTTAGACAGGTGCTGTGTGAAATTTTACTTCCACCTGGGATTTATGAGACTGCCTGTTCCCCCACTCCACCCCCAAATAGCACGTGATCAGACTTTTACATTGTGCCAATCAATACGTGTTTCAACAGTGGTATTTCTTCTGGGTGAAGAAAAAGCTGTTCATATGGTCAAGAGTCATAGGTAATGTTTTTCCTGAATCGTAGGATGATCACATTCTTTAGCAAATTTTCTATTGACTTGTCGGTCTTTTTCTTATGCATTTACAAAAGTTTGTAAAAATATCTTATATGTATATAAGGATATTAACCCTTGACTTATTATATTGAATGTAAGTTAAAAATATTTCCCAATTTGATAAACTTTTGACTTTGCTTATAATATTTTTTGCTATGCAAGTTTTTAAAAACCTTTATGTGGCAGAATTTACCTGTTCTTTTTTATGGCTTCTGGCCATAAAGTTATAGTTAGAAAAGCTTTTATTTTCTCCTCTGAAGTTAAATAAAAGATTTTTTTTTTACAAAAATGTGAAATGATAAAGGAAGATAAGAAAATAGGGGAAATAAATAGGATAGTAACAGACATCTTTGTTCAACTGCATGCAAGTAATTTTGACACTTGGGTGAAGTGAACAATTTTCCAGGAAAATTTAATTTTCTAAAATTGACCCCAGAAGAGACAAAAAATCCAAGCCAATTGCTGTACACCAAAGACAAAGAGAAAGTTGTAAAAGAGTAATAATCCACCACAAAAGCACCAGGTTCAGATGGCTTCACAGGGCAATTCTAACACATATTTACATAAAAAATTATTCCATAGCATAGAAAACTACAGAGCATAGAAAAAGAAGAAAAACTTCCAATTTTGTTGAACAAAGTGCATTACGTTGATACCAAAAGCCTAAATGGATTGTAAAAAAATAAAAGCTAAAGAGTAATCTTTCTTATAAATATTTCTCCTAAAATTTTAAATTAAATATTAGGAAACTGGATTCAACAGCACATTAAAACAATGTAGATATTCTAGGAATGTAAGGTTGGTTCAATATAAAGAAATCTGTAAATCGCTTTGTCATATTAATAAGGAATATTGTCTATAAAATTATTTTTATAGATACAGAAAAATTTATTTGACATAATCCCATATTCATTTTGGATAAAACACTCAATAAGTTAATCACAATCTGATACTTCATTGACGTGTATCTCAAGTCCAAAAACCAGTTTCACACTTAATGCTAAGATCACCCCACCAAAGTCAGGATGTTACTTAGTTGCCACTCTTATTTATCATTACACTGCAGTATAAACTGATAGAGTCAGACAAGGGAAAAGTCACAGCTGTGAAAACGAGAAAGGAGGAAGTACAACAACCTCTGTTTGCAGAAGATGCTATCATACCTCCATGCAGCCCAAGAACATCACCTGAAGAACAGTTAAAGGTGAGAAAATTCGGTAATACTTCGGGTACAAAGCTAACAGAGAAATAAATAGCTTTCATATAAAACAGTACTCAGAAAGTATAATGGAAAAATAGTGCATGCTTAATACTAACACAAGAGAAAATAAACTTCCTAGGGATAACAAAAGCTCTACGAAGAAAACTTGAAAATCACTTCTGCAGAGTGTGTATGAGTGTGCATGCACACACACTTGGACAGATGGGAGACAGACCAATTTGTGGATAGGAAGACAAGACTGTAAATTTGACATGATCACAACAGAAAATAGCCCAAAGGCCCGGCTGGTGTAGCTCAGTGGATTGAGCGTGGGCTGGGAACCAGAGGGTCCCGGTTCGATTCCCAGTCAGGGCACATGCCTGTGTTGCAGGCCAGGTCCCCAGTGAGGGCCGTGTGAGAGGCAACCATACATTGCTCTTTCTCTCTCCCTTTTCCTCTCTCTGAAAATAAATAAATAAAACCTTAAAAAAAAAAGAAAAGAAAATAGCCCATAGGGATTTTAAAAATTCATCAAGGAAATTCTAAATCAAGAAGAGAGTGACGGGGGAGGCTGTCCTATCAGATATTATAACTATTATAGCAACAGTGTGGTAGTGATACATGAATAAGCAGACAGATCAATGGAAAAGACTGAAACATCCCAAAATAAGCCTCAATATATGGGAATTTAATATGTGAGAAATCAATAAAGGAAGCCTATACTACTCAATAAATGGTATTGGAACAAATCATACAATCACAGCCAAGGAGAAGGAGGTAAGTTTATAGCTATACCTGATGCCATGTACTAGGATAAATTCCAAATGGACCAAATTTTAAATCTAACTAATTAGTATGTAACTATTTTTTTTCCTTAATGGTAAGGGTATTATGAACATAGTGCTATGTCAGTAAATATACTTCTGCCATTTTATTTTTAATAGTTTCACAGTCCTCCACTTAATAAAATATCATAATTTCTTTAACTAAACTGGTGTTTATGGACATTCTAGGCTGTTTCCACTTTTTGATTTTTATAAGCAAAGCCGAAGTGGCCATTGAACAGCGTGGTGGGCGTTCTCTACCAGAACAGCAAAGCCAGGTTCTCAAAATTGAGGGTCAGTTAGGTATTAGCTTCCTACAGCTGCTGTGACAAATGACCACTGATTTGGTGGCTTAAAACAGCGGGAGTTTATTCTCTTCCAGCTCCGGAGGCCAGAATTCCAAAACCAGTGTCCGTGGACAGACATCTCGGTGCCAGCAGAGCAGACGTCCCTCTGGAGGCTTTTGCTTTTTGCTTCTTCTGCTTCCAGCAGCGTCTGGCATTCCTCGGCTTGGGGCCGCACCATTCTGACACCTCCTGTGTAGCCTCCTTGTCTTACTTCTGTGGTTCAGTCTCCTTCCGCCCCCTTATAGAGGCAACAGGCCATTGTACTTAGGGACTGTCTTGATCATCCAGCATAATCTCCCCCTGGAGAAATCTTTAGCAGTGCTAATTTCTCTGGGGATTCTAAGCTCCTATTAAATTACTGGGCTCCTTCTTACGCCTTCATCCTGCCTCTCCCTCCTCTCAACATCGTTGCCGCCTAGATGTTCCTGCTCATCTCAGATGCAGGGGTGCTGAAGGCCCTCCTGGTTTTACTTCCGGGCCCTCTGCTCATGCTTGAGGGTGCTTTTTCCAAGCTTTCTTCATAATGTCTTATTTCTCTCTTCCCTAAGAGGATTTTTTAATCTTCACCCAAGGATATGTTTATTGATTTTAAAGAGAGAGGAAGGTGGGTGGGGCGGGAGAGGGGGGAGAGGCAGAGAGAGGCATTGAAGTAAAAGAGAGAAACATCGATAGGTTACCACCTGCATGCGCCCCAGCGGAGGATCGCACCTACAGTTTAGGTATGTGCCCCAACTGGAAATCGAGCCTGCAACCTTTCGGTGCTTGGGGATGACACTCCAACGAACTGAGTGCCCAGCCAGGGCCTAACAGGATTTCTTTTTGGTGTTAGATGGCTTCCTTATTTTATAATCACCCCCTTGCTAAATGCTCCCCTCTCACTGAGTTTCTACTGAACAACTGTATTATCCATGGTAACAATATCACCGGGGCTTTCCCAACACTGATACTTGGGGTCTTGGCCATTTTCACAGAAAGGAAGCTAAAAACTTTCTGCAAACCGTGCGTTCCCCTCCGCCAGAAGTCCCAAGCCCTGGCTTAGGTTTTCAGGACAGGTGGCCCTTATCGACTCATTGTTTGTGCTCGTCTTTGGCCTCAGCAAAGGGAGAAACCCCGGAGGCCCCTGACCCCTCTGTCCCGAGTGTTTTGCTGGAAGTCCTGCTGATTACTCTGTGGGCGCTGGGATCCACCTGCCGGCCAGCTTCCAGCTCACTCCTCCTCCCATCTGGGCAGCCTTTCGGTCTGTCAGCGGGGACATCTGTTTAATCGGTCACTGGCCCAGCAGGAAATTCGATGGCGAACCGGGTCCCAGCTACGGGTCAAGGGCAGTAGAGGCCCATGTCTTTGCAAACCTGCCCAGCATCTGTGCAGAAACTTCCTGTATTTCTTCCCTTCTGGATTCAGTGTCTCCCTCGTAAAGAAGACGGGACCTGCAGGAAGTCACACCCTTGTCCTCCACGGATGGAGACTGGATTTTGTCTGAGTGACGGAATTTGGTTCAGCCCATTGCCCGGCCAGCGTGATGGGCCTGATGACATCCTAGCAAAGGCTGTGGTGCAATGCGTGTCTCACCCCGTGTACGAGTCCCGGCACACGGGAGCCGTCTCAGGTGAACTCCCCTTTTCACTCAGGCTCACACGTGACTCCTGTTCGCCCCTCTGCATTTTCCCGCGTGAAGTTCAAGCTCCCCCTCTAGACTATGCGTACACTTAGACAGCCAAAGTACGCATGGATAGTTAAGATAGTTGGTATTTCTATTTATTAAGTCAGATACTATGCTAAGTGCCTCATGGACATTTTCTCATTTAATCCAACTTTAAGAAAAATGCCATAGAAACAGTCTAAGCCTCATTCGTGTTCCTTCCCAGGCTCAATCCCCTCCCTGAAGCACAAGTGTGAGGTCGATGAGCATCTTTTCTGGTCCTTTTTTACGCCTTTGCAGCATTTCCATGCACAACACGTAGTGAACAAGATAGCGGTGTTTTCTGTGTTCTTAAAATCACACAGACGGTGTTCTGCTGTCCGTTTCCTCTCTAACGCGATCTTGGGAATCAATCGTGCGCTTTAGAGATTTATCCAGGCAGCTCCAGTCCGTTCATTTTAATTAGTATAATAGTGTATAGAACGAAAACACTGCTGTTTATCATGCATTCCTTTATTAAGGGGCAATTCGTTTGCCAAATTTACAAGCAATTCTGTAATGACCGTTTTTGTCATGTCTCCTTGTTCTCAAATTCTTCATCTGTAAGACAAAGCTCAAACAGATGAGCTCTCTGGCATGTTGGAGGGGCTCGGGTATCTGCTGCCACCGCCACGCCCGGTCCGCCGGCAGGGCAGGAGGTCACCCTTTCTCCAGGTCGTCGCTCCTCGTGGATGTGCCGATTCGCCTCTGGGTTTGCTGACCCGGCACAGACGAAACAAAAACAAAAGCCGTCCTCTGATTGTTCAGATGTTTCTGTCTTTGCTGAGTGGTGAGACCGAATCCCTTTCCATGTACGTACTGGCCATTTGCCTTTTGAGTTTTGTGAATTGTCTAGCCTATTCTCTTTGTCTCCCAAATATTTTGCCAATAGGTTGCCCAATTTGCCATTAATCTTTTGGCTTTGTGGTGATTTTTCCTCCGTAAAATTGTTCACTTGGATCTAGCCGAGTGGTCAACTCTATCAACATTTTTGACTGAGTCCTTTCGGCTTTTCTAGTTACGGTCAGTGAAATCCGACAGTTGCACCTGCTGTGGGAAGAGACACCGAGGGTTACAAACAGAGTCAGTTACAGTTTCAGGGGCAGCTGAGGCTTCCGTTGTGGGACAAGATACTTAAATGGAACTGCAGTCAGCAATGCAAACTCACGATGATGAGCGTCAAACACTTGGCGTGAAAACTAGGTGACTTCACTTGGCTGCCAGGAAGGTGGGAACAAAAAGCGCCAGCAGAAGCTGAATGATGGGGACCAGGTGAGCGTAGGCGACGCGTGGAAATACACTCTCTCTGGCTGGAATCGTCCCGAGAGCCGTCGAGCCCAGCCCCTCTGTGTAAAAGGAAAACATACAGCATACCTTTCTGAGTTGACTGAATTCTTCCCCAGGACATCCCGCCAACAAAGTGCCTGAGACCAGGCCCTCTCTAGGCTCTTCCTGCGTGATCCCAACTCTGACAGCGGCTGCCCCATGGGCCTCCCCAGCCCCCATAGATGCCACCCACTCCGGGAGTGGGGGCCTCGACTCTCTGACTGCAGCCCAGCTCTGGGCCCAGTGACCTGCCAGGGAGCCGCGTAGAAGAGGCCAGCATCGTGCCTGGACATCTGCGTAGCGGTTGCACGTGTCAATGACTTGTCCCTTTGCATTGCTGAGTGGTATTTCTTGGGTGGATGCACTGTGGTTTGGATCACCACTCTCGTGCTGAAGGGCATGGGGTTGCTCCCAGGGTTCAGATGTTATAAATAAAGCTGCTCGGGTCACGCACCTGGAGGAACAAGTAAGCGTGCACAGCTATTTTAACAAACTATAGAAATGATCCCTGTAAGTATAGTCTTACGCACACAGCTATTTTGCAAAATGAGCTCACGATCTTTGTTAATAGAAAAGTACAAACATTTCTAGGGAAGTCCTTTCCCACCTGCTCACTTCACGGGCTTCTTAAAGTAGCGCGGGGCTGACTGACCGCTCCCAGGCCACCCTCTTGATATCGGTCACTCGTTTTCAGACTGGCGGTTGGGAAGACCAAGGCTGGCCCTCTGCCTTCAGAGCTCACCTTTCTGGAAGCTCTAGTGGGCAGCCCTCGTCTCCTGTGTGCACCTGCCCCTGGGGCCGTGGGACACCTTCACCTGGTTTCGGTGCCCGTGATCCTGACCAGTTTGTCCCCTCGCTTGCTGACTGTGCCTTCCGTGAGAGCTGGGCTTTGTCTTCCATCCCCCCGTGTATGGTTCAGGGGCCATGCAGAGAGCCGGTGTGTCCTGGTTTTGAATGACTTCATGAGTAAATCATGTCTTCAATACATTAAAGAGACTTTAAAAAATCCAAGACTGGATTTAAGTAAATACATAAATATAGATGAAGCCCACCAAATAAGGAGAGTGAAGGAAAACCATTCCGGGGCCTGGATTTACAAAGCCTGAGTCAGAGTCTCTGCTCGGCCCCTTGCTGCCTCTGACTCAGCGGGCAAGCGATTGAGGCGCTCGGTCCAAGTGTTCCCAGTCGCCACACTGTGCATGGTCTTCAGGACCGCTGTGAAGCTCAAGTAAAATAATTTGCGTGAATGCACTTTGTAACACACTAAAGTGGGGCATAAATCACAGGGATTCTCCTTGCTCCCCTGGTTATTGTCTTTCCTCCTCTCTCCTCTTTTCCCGCCTTCCCCCAGTCCTCCTCCGCCCTGTTCTCCTCATCACCACCGCCCCGACCATCTGCACCCGGAGAAGGATGGAAGTGGTCAGGCAAAGGCAAGTTTAAAATCCCGGCGTTCTTGTGACATTCCAGCCAGCAGAGGGCAACGGTGCCTACCAGCTAAACCCAATGTCTTTGACTCTCAAGTTCAAGTACAAGCATGGCAACTTGTAATCGTTAATATTTATTTATTGTTAAAGGAAACACTTGTGTCCACCCTACTAATCCTTTCATTCAACAATCTCCAGATACTGCTGTTTGGTGCGTTGCCTTGTAGCCCAAGCGTCTTTTGGAAAGGTCTGGCTGCCATGAAAATTATCTTAAAAAAAAAAAAAAAAAAAGGATTTGCGCTCTTCTTTCCTTCCTAGTTGGCTGGTAAAATGCAGAACAAATTGCGGCTCAGGAGCGATGACACAGACATGCCTCTCTTTTGACTATTTATACCCTTGGCAATGATACCATGAGATGGGGGGATTGCTCTGCTCAATCAGCTTATCTGAGAATTCTCCTACTTCTTAATTCCCTTCGAAGGGAATTCTCCCATCCATATTCTCTGTGTGCTGAACTACCTCTATATGGATTTCACACCAGGACTGGTGGAGCGGGCTCTCCATCAAGAAACTGAGGTCCTGAGTCTATCTTCTAGGGTGTGGGGACGCCCTGCGGTGCCATCTGGTGCAAGGCAGACAGGCTGGGAAGTCCCCGAGGGGCTTCGCTGTGGACAGTGAGTGCAGCCAGGTCTCCCGTGTCCCGCTGTAACCTGCTGCCTGGAAACTGCACTCTAGTCACAGCCACTGCAGCCCCTCTGGATAAGCAGAGGCGGAGAGAGAGAAAGAGAGAGGAGAGGAGGTAGACCAGCCCAGTTCTTTCAAGTTACTGGGAACCAGTGGGGATAATCAGATATTAGTCATGCGTTCTCACTGTGGACAGGATGTGTTTGTCCCATTACTGGGCGCAGAGGCGGCTGGGTGATCCTGGTGTAACTCTTCTTTTTTATGGAACACTGACAACCTTGGCATCACACCAGCCCCTTTCACTAAGAAAGCCAGACAAGGTGGTTTGTACATCCTAGTGCCACTCACGCATTCATTCATCCATCCACCCATTTAAGATCAACGTAAGGCCTACTGTGTGCTAGTAATTAGAGAGTCAAAATAAAATAAGACCAGGATCGGCCCGGCTGGTGTAGCTCAGTGGATTGAGCGCGGGCTGGGAACCAAAAGGTCCCGGTTCGATTCCCAGTCGGGGCACATGCCTGGGTTGCAGGCCAGGTCCCCAGTGAGGTCCCCAGTGAGGGCCATGTGAGAGGCAACCATACATTGCTCTTTCTCCCTCCCTTCTCTCTCTAAAAATAAATAAATAAAATCTTTAAAATAAGACCAGATCCTTCCTTTGAGTAGTTCTCAGCCTCTGGGGGAGACCAGTGTACACCATTAATGACCCCACAGAGGGGTAAGGCTATGACTGAACTTGGGTTGGGGATGGAGCCATGGGAATACAGGGGCGATGGTGATCAGCTCTGTCTGCGGGAGGCTCGCAAGGAGGGGGTCCTGGAGCAGTGTCTCTGGACATGGGACATATTTCAGGGAGTGAGCTTTTCATCTTGTTTCAGCTCCATCTGTCACCCCCTAAGCAAAACTTGGTCCGTATCTACAGGAAAGCTGGATCACATTGTCTTGTTCTCATTCCCCCTCCAATTGCCCCCTGCCCTGCCTGGTTTGAGTTGTGACTAGATTTTGACTGTCGTTGAGTAGGGAACTGTGTGGGGTATGCTGGGGTCCCCGATTCACGACGGTCACGCTTCCTGAGAGCTGAGGATCGTGAACGTAGCGTCCCCCTGGGAAAACACCAGCGCCGTCCGGCTGCCCTGCCCCTTGGCCAAAGACAGCACTGTGTAGACCTTGTTCAACTGCCTTCGGTAGGGACCACGCTAGGTTTTCCCCAGGACAGGGCCTACCAGTCAATGTGCTGCCATGATCGCTTTTGGGGCATGGAAAAAACAGTGCTGACTTAGGGAGGAGACGCTGTAAGCTTTAGAAGGAGGAGAGAGGGCCCGGCCCCAGGAGACAAACTTGCGGGGGAAACTGCAGGTCACTTTTTCCCTCCCTTCTTCGGAACCACACCATCCTGTACAGGAATGTGGTCATTTCACTGAGCATTGTCCTCTCCGTGTGGCATTTCCAAGATACCTTTAAGATACGCTTGAAGGCAGAAGCTTGGCCTTCCAGCACCTTGGCTCCTGGGGAGCTCTGAGCCCAGTCTGCGGGGTAGTGGGCATTGCGTGGCCGTTCCTGGGCGGAGTCAGTGAGGAGATGTCATGCGCCCACGCGGAGTGCCCAGAGCCGAGAGCCCAGAGCCCCGCATCCTCCAAGCAGTGACGGGGCCAGACCAGAGGCAGAGCCCAGCCTCAGGGGCAGCGCAGCCCACAGTCCTGGGCTGGGCACGTGTCCCACTCTCACTGGCTCGGCTCGGGAGCTGGCTGCGACCAGCCCGGACGCTGAACTGCTTGCTTGCTCTGTTGCCGGCCCAGGAGCACTGGGGCCCTTCCCCTGTGGGTAAAGTCTAAATTTAGCCCCAAAGAAGCTGCCTTCCCATTTTGCTGGAGAAAAGCTCTTTTCAGTGGAATGGGCCTCTGCTTTGATTAAGTGAGAGGACCCACATCTGGGAATATATAAACTTTATTGTCCTTGGATGACAAAATGGTTTTCTTGCCTACTGGTTTTCCACCTTTGCAGCCCGGAGTGTGACTGTCTTTGCTAATGACCATGCTGGCCAGGGAGAGGCACTTCATTCTGGACCAGCCTCCCAGGGCCTGTGTGCCGGCTGGGGCTGACACCTGGGGACCGCCCCTTGTCCCCACTTCACCTGGTGAGGCCGAGCTCTGCCTGCAGACACACCAGAGAGCAGGAGGCTGGGTCTCCTGCATGATCCCAGGAGACGGTGAGACCCAAGCTTGGGCGCCCTTGGACCCCCACCATTGCAAGGGGCATGAAACGCAATAGGGCTTCCCTTTCAGCTCCAGGGTCCGGTGTCTCAGATGTCACCTTGGGCCCACACTGGAGTGAATTGGAAAAGCATCAGCCCTAAGGGGTTCTCTGGGCAAAACAAGGCTTTGAGGACTTCTCCTGGCCCAAAGCAGGCTCCTAGGGTGACTCCCACCTTAGAGCCCCTCTGTCGTTGGAGTCTTTGTGAATTGTTTGGGGAGCCGACGAGTGAACATTCCTTTAAAAGTCAACGTTCATGGTCATGTCCCTTTCCATAAATATTTCCTTTGGTGTCTAATGGTGCAAGCTCTGGTGAACTCATCTGATATAGGACCTCTGAAGTACGGGGCAGAGAGCGGTGCGCTTGGATTCAGAGAAGCTGGGTTGCTGGGTGGTCCGGTTTTACAGCTTATTAGCTGTATGACAGTGAACAAGGCACCTTCTCCAAACTTCTGTTTCCTTGTCTGGAAAATGGCACTGGTAAGACTGTACTCATAGCTCTGTGGTCGGCCACAAGCGAGAAGATGTTATACATTTCCAAAAGCTTTTTCTTAACAGTGGATGGCTTTCTTCATGAAGGGATCTGGCCCAGTTGTAAATGCTTGTTTGGATTTGATTAGTCTTTCCCGCCACCCCATGAAAATGTCTTTTTTCCCAAAGAGCCCCTCAAGGACAAGGGGGCACTCCATAGATCCGGGGAACTACTCAGAAGGAAAAATAGGCCAAGTCTGGCATATTTTCTGTTCCGTACCTAGAGTTTGGTCATTTTTCCAGGCTAGTCGGCATAGCATTCAGCATTAGGATTGAAATAAGCTTTCCCATTTAACCAGAACTGATAGACCAGAAAGAAATTAGACCACGTCTAAAAGAAAGCAGGCTCTGTGAGAGCAGGAATTGGAAAGATACCTCTTGTCGTAATTTTCCAGGATGGGGTGGGCAGCCCCCAGAAACTGTCAGTATGGAAAGAGCTCGGGAACATTTTACAAGCTAGTAAAACACGGCAAGACGGGTGAGAGATTCTTTGGAATTTATCTGCATGGTTGCTGTCACTTTCTCAGCGCAGGGAGCCGAACTGTCTCCATGTCTGTGGCCCCTTTCTGGAACTGTTCCCTTGTAGTAATCCCAAGTGACCCTTTAGGCCACTTCCCTGTCAGGAATTGTGGGTTTGCGGCAAGAAGCGGCCCTTTCTGGGCCCCGGCAGCTGATAAAGCGGCTCCTCCCCCAGCCTGAACCAGAGTGAAAGTGACGGCTTCCCTGGGCTGAGACCCTCCCCCGTGCAGACGCAGGTCCGGGCTGCCCAAGCCGCATGTTTTACATCTTTGCTTCTACTGGTTGTGATGACTGGCGCCCTTCCCAGCTAGACGCCCTCCAGAGGGACGCCACACAGTTTTCTGCCCCCAGCTTGGAGGGCAGTCGCCTGGGCAGCACCCGGCTCTCAGGTGGCGTTCCTGGCTTTGTCAGTTGACAATGTCACATCACCTTTCCTAAGCTTCAGTTATTACAAAAGGATGTTCATTTTAATTTGGACATTTGAACGATGCGGCAATAAATTCAGAGAGGGGAGGGGCAAGGGAGACGGGAACAAATGGACAGTTATTGGGCACCTGTGAGAGGCAGGCACTGTACTTAAATATTTTACATGGTTTTATTTATTTTTAGAGAGGGGAAGGGAGGGAGACAGAGAGGGAGAGAAACATCAATGTGTGATTGCTTCTCATGTGGCCCCCACTGGGGACCTGGCCCGCAACCCAGGCCTGTGCCCTGACTGGGAACCGAACTGGCGACCCTTTGGTTCGCAGCCCTCCCTCAGTCCGCTGAGCCACACCAGCTGGGGCTGTACTTAAATATTTTAATGCAGAGCCTCATATTTAGCTCTCAGAACAATCTCCTAGACTAGGACAATACAAATCTCTGTTACAGATCTGGAAAGGGGGATTTTCAGAGCTAAAAATACAATGGAAAGTTGTATGGCTTTTTCTTGATTCTGTCACAGGTTGGCTTCGCCACAGAGGTGGTGTCATCTTGTGCTTGGGGGGAGTAGGACAATCATCCCAAAATCACAGTAACAGGGACATGCTGAGACCCCATGTGATGCACCCGGCCCCCTCGAGAGGCCAATGGGAAGGAACCTAACAGCACCATGGGATTTTCTAGGCAAACTGTTCTCTTTTCCAACAGGAGACTTGGGGACAGCCAAACCTGCCTCTAGGACAGGGTGACCCTTCAGAGACCAGCTGCTGTCAAGAAGGCTCTCCAGATCCCTGTGCCGGGTGCCAGCAGTGTTCCCGAGTCTGGATGCTGCCCAACCAGCCCTGGGAAGCAGGCTCTCCAGCTGGCAGGGCCTGGCGTGACTCATCTGGCCCGGGAGCCTCAGCAGCACGCCCTCCTGCCTCAGGGCGTGGCCGGGCTGGTCCCCCGAGAGGGAGCATTCTGGAGGCCGTCAGTCCAGCCGGCGTGCCCCCTGCACTTCAAGGCTGCTTTCTCGGCCTGCAGCTCGGTCCTCCAGGACTTCAGGGCTGGAAAATGATTCTTTCTCCAGAAGCCCCGTGACTGAGCCGACCCCTGGGGGATCCTGCAGCCCTCCTTTGGACAGATACAGCAAAGAAGTTTATGCCCCAGAGATAGGCATCCCCGGGGTGTGAGGTGGTGATCCCAGGGAGTGGCGGCTGCTGCCGCCTGTCCTCAGGGAAGGCCTACCACTTTCTGACCTGTTGCTGACCTTCCCTGGAGTGGCAGCCACTCCCCTGCCATTTGCTCCTGCCGTCAGAGTGGGACAGATGACGCCATGGCACTTTTGGGTGTGCTGGAGTTTTGACAAATTCCAAGGAACATCAAAGTGCAGAACCACAGCCAATACATCAGCATCTGTCACCAGGGCCCCACCCCCGATTATCACATTAAAGCAGCCATGGGCACATTTCAGCTGAAGCTCAACAGACGCCTACTGGAACTCACAATTTCTCCTTCCAGAGTTAAACAAATATGGCAATGGTTATGTTCAAAAACCTCTGCTCTCTGGTCTATATTCAGCTGCTGAGCCCTTCATCACACACGTGCACACACGTGCACACAGATGTGCTGGTGCACAAGCACACACACACACACTTCTGTGCTCAAGAACGCCAGATCATTGGGATTAGGTATCATGGACAGCAGAGTTGGAGTCTCATTTGAGCTCTGTCACATCATAGCTCGAGATCTTCGGCCACTGGTTAACACTTCTGGGGCTCGGTTTCCTTGGGGTGAAATAAGGACAGCGACACCTCTGTGTCCAAAGTTATCGGTTTGGTCTGTAGAGCAGCTCAGCTTTCGTTTGCTTGGGAACCATGGACAGTGTTTGCTCGTCATCCTGTTGCGTGTTTGTTTCTCGATGGGTTTATTGTGTGTGCCTCTGGGGATCCGGAGGTAGCGCTCTCTGCCACGAAAGACTTGCTGAGCAGCGCTTGGGAGTGGAGGTGCGGCGGGCTACTCGTGGCGTGAGTTTCAGATTATGAAGGAAATACTCGCTGGGTTGGTATTTCCGTGGGTAAATTCTCACTGGGGGTGGCAGCGGAAGGCAACTTCAGAAGGAGCCTTTGCTGATCTGTAGAACTATTTCCCCCAAACTCTGGAGCATCCAAAGAAAGCAGAGTTATCCACCAGAATGTCCCAGAAAGAACAACAGGCGTGTGAATTTACTGCCACATGATCAGGCATAAGAAATGTCACACTTCTTTTATTACTTTAAATTAAATTTGATCTGCTATTGTAGCCAGGCTGCCGGGGGTGGGGTGGGTGGGAAACTTGGTCCCAGACCTTCCTGGAACACCCCCTCCCTCCCAGTCCTAAAAACAGCCACCTGGAGCCCCCAGGTTGACCTCAGGTGGATCCCCTGATCTCTGGTCTACATCTGTGACTGCTGATGTGTCTCTTTGCCAGGTCCTCGTTGTCCTTGAAGGCAGGTGGCTCTACCATCTCTTGACAAGGCTTTACCATGACTGTGATGTCCCCCTGAGGCCCGGCCACCTCCCCAGAGGGCTTGCAGGGAGGTAAAACCTCTGTACCTGGGGTGGCAGGTCGCTATCCCTGTCTGGACCTAGAGGGGGCCCTAGAATTCTTTTCAGGCTTCCTTCTCTGATAAGACAGCCTCCCAGATCTTTGGGAGAAGAGACCCAGTGATCTCCTCCAGAGAGCCTGGGGAAAGACAGGCCGGCTCTGCTCCTGGCGCGGGAGAAGGCAGGCCATCTGGGTTAACAGAATCGCCAGTGTTGTCACCAGCGGAGTGTGATAGGACTGGAGGGTTTGTTTAGAGACTTAATGAGGGAAATGCAGGAGAGTGACGAAAAGAATCACAGGTGAAACTGGGTCAGATTCTGGTCCCTCTTAAATACCTGTCTGTTTCCTCCTCCCGTTTCTACTCTTACAAAACAACCGGGGTTCAGGAAGAGAGAGGCCTCGTGGAGCCCCGGAACCAGACCGAGACGCTGCCTGCCACCGGTGCAGCATCGATCTCTCGGTAAATCTAGAAGGTGCTCGCTCCAGGAATCCCATCCAACAGCCACAGCTGCTCTGCAACGGGCGGGCCAGTCGTAATCCCATTTTCCAGACCAGACAACTGAGGTCCAAATGGTTTAAAAGACTTGCCCAAAGTGGGAGGCAGGGTAGGAGGAGGCACCCAGGTCTCTGGACTTTTCCTCCAGTCTCCCGATCTTGCTCTCAGTGTTCAGATTGCTCTCTGGCCCCCTCCACCGGCTACCCACCTTCTGCCAGTGTCTGGTGTTCTAGAAACTTGTCGACAGAGTTTGTCTAGCTCTTGTTCTTATAGTATTTTTTGCGCCTTTCAGGAAGACAAGGTGGAAGTAGAACATATTTCTTAGAAGAAAATATGCTCTGGACTTGGGTTCCTATCTGCTGGGCCCCAAAGACTCGGCTACGGCCCACACACGCCCACATTGCCAGTTCCGCGTGCATTCACGTAGTGATGGGAGGGGTTTTATAAAACTATTAATTCACGTCTCGGAGAAGAATGGCAGGAAATGTATTTCTGACTATTTAGAAGTGACTCATTCTGGGGCTATTTGAAAAATATATATTATTTTTATCAGTAAGTAGAATTGTCTATAGTCAATGTTATCTCGTCCCACGCAGTTATCCTAAGATCCGATTACCATTTCCCTGAAAACAACCCACAGCAAAGCCGGGGGAGACGGAGCCGGCGCAGCCTCTGCAGGGCTCCCCCTCCCTGCACCTCTGCTTGGGCAGCACTGATAACGCCCCGCCCTCCCCTCGAAGTAACGGAGGGCAGATAAGAAAATCTGCATTCGGTTCTCAGTCATTTCCACAGCCCGTGAGATAGCAGGGTCAGAAGAGATTCCATAACCAGAAAATCTTGGCTGACGTTTCACCCTTTGGAAGCAGAAAAAAAAAAAAAGAAAAAAGTAAAAATAAGGAGTGCCTCAGAACCTTTCTTAGAGGACTTTGTCAGAATAGGGGCTTTCGGATATTTAAACTGAAACAAAGGATGGCTAAGAGTTGCTACTCTTCAGTCATTACCCAATTAACTCTCAGACTGTGCAGAGTGTTTGTACAGAAGTACCTAACCCGCTCAGTTTTTATTAGCAGGTACTTGGTCTCCCCATTCGGAAGCAAAATTCAGCTCTACCGTCAGCCAGCTTCCGTCGCACATGGGCACTCAGTCCCTGCCCGGGGCACGCAGCTCCCTGAGCAGGTGAGGCCAGCTAAGCTTCACCGCCTCCAGAGTGACCGTCAGTCGCGGGGCAGGGCTCCCAGGTGGAGAGTGATGGGCGCGCCCAGCTAGCGTTCTGCACTTGCTCCATTTGGAGGGAGGGGCCCCGGATCTTTCTCTACCACACAGTCCCTGGGTTTGACACTTCCTGACAAAGCTGGGCTTGTCCCCTCATGTGGCCTAAGTCTGGAATGCAGCTCTTCCTGTTGGGAAGACAGTGGTCTCTATGGGAAAAGCAAGGACTTTGAAGGATGCAAGGGATGTGGCAGGCACAGAACCCTTGGCCTGGGCATCCTCGGAACTGGACCGGGTCTGCCTGGGGCACAGTGGAGCAGGGGAGGAGGACATAAAGGAGGTTAGAGGGTAGTCTCGGGGAGGCAGCTCAGGGTTTCCAATGCCGGCTTAGGATTCTGGGTCCTATCCTATTGGTCTCTGCCACTCACAGTGTGGTCCAGGGGAGAGCAGCATCTTTGGCACCAGAGACCTTCCTAGAAATGCAGAATCCCAGGGCCCACCCAGAGCCGCTGAATTGCAATGTGCGCTTTCACAGGAACCCCAGAAAATTTGTGTCTTCATTCAAGCACTGCTCTAGGCTAAGAAAGAGGAAGCAAGAAGATTTTGGAGCTGGGGGGACGTGGTGGCAGAAA
>PVJI01006743.1:0-83792 GCA_004026765.1 Micronycteris hirsuta | reverse complement strand
CCCCCCCCCCCCCCCGCCCACATCTTGAGTCAGGCTGTATTCTGAAAGTCACACCACCTTGCCCCATGTGGTAGCACAGCTGTTAAACTAGCCTTTTATGAAAAGTATCTTAAGCCCTATTGTCTGCTCCCCCATCCCGCAACGAAGGGCTGTGGGGACCTGAGGAGCACCTCTCCATTTCACTTGGATTCTCAGTCAGTTACGGCACTTTTTTGGCTTATTTTTTTTTTAAGATTTTATTTATTTAGTTTTAGAGAAAGTGGAAGCGGGGGGAAGAGGGAGAGAAACATCAATGTGTGGTTGCCTCTCATGGGCCCCTATTAGAGAGCTGGCCTACAACCCAGGCATGTGCCCTGACTGGGACTCAAACCAGTGACCCTGTGGTTCGCAGGCTGGCACCCAAGTCCACTGAGCCACACCAGCTGGGGCTTTCTGTTTGTATTCTGACACTACGGGAGGCACATGCAGATCCCTGGAGGTGCTATGGGTCAGAGGGCTTCAGCCCTGGCTCCTGTGACCTGGGTGGCCTGGGCTGTCTGTCAGGGCTGCTGAGGATGGCGCAGAGGTTGTCTCAGTGCTTGCTTCTCTGCTGAGGCCATGCAAAGAGCCACTGAAGGCCTGGCCTGCCCCGTGCAGGAGAAACCCCGATGCTGGAGGAGGTGCTCTGCAGAGGCTTGGAGGAGCCTGTTCCTGAGCAGCCAGGACGGGGCCTGTGTTTTGGGTTCAGCGCCACGATTTCAGCTGCTCATCTGTCTGTGTCTTTACAATCATGTGTGTTTGATTTTAATGAGTTTCAGTTTTTTGTGTGTAAATTGTAGATGAACTTGGGTTTTTATACTTATACAAGGGCTTAAAAACAGTTATATTGCACTTTCCATTTGTAACGTTGAAGTAACAAGAAGTTTGGTTGGGGGTGGGAGACGCTGCTCTGGGAGAACTGGTTTTTCTGTGATGAGGTCTGTGTGGCACCGAAGCTTCCGGCTGCAAGGACTCGTCTTCACCAAATCGTTGGTCGCCTTCGCTTTCAAGGTTGTCTGTTTTCAAGGCTCTGAGGGTTGTGGATGTAAGCAGCTGTGGCTGTACTCTCCTGTGTGTGGCCGAGACCGGAGTCCTGCCCTGCACACCGAGGAGCCAGGCTCTGTCATACTCGCTGTGTACAGGGCGCTTAGTCCCAGCTCAGACCAGCCACTGCAGAGTTGGCTGATCCTGGGCCTTGTCGAGGATGTTTGCCCTGTTGGGTCTTGGCCCATAACACAAACGCCAGTTCCTCAGTACTGAATGCATGAAAGTGGGGGCTGACGTCATTTGTTGATGCTGCCCAGAGTCGTCAGATGGCAGGACAGAAGGGTAATCGGAATGGCAAGCTTTGGCCTCTTTCACTGAACGTGATGCTGCTGAGGTGCATACGTGTCATTGCTTGCGCCGGTGGGTGATTTCTATTTCTGAGTAGTCGTCCGTTGTAAGGAAGAACTTTAGTTGGTCTCTCCATCAGCAGTGGAAGGACATTTGTGTTTCCCTGGTTCTGGCTGATATGAATAAAGCTCCTAGTGACTTTTCAATACCAGTCTTTGGTGTGGACAGAGTTCATTTCTCTTCGATAGGTACCTAGGAGTGGAAGTCAGGTCGCAGGCTAAGTAGGGTGCTTGCACTCCCTTCCAGCCCTGTGGGGAGCTCCCGCTGGTCTCCCTCCTGGCCAGGGCTGACACTGACAGTTCTTCCCTGGAGCCTTGCTCCCGCTCATGGTGTTGGCGCCTGTGGTTTTAATTTGCGTTTTCTGAATGACCTGCTGCGCATCTTTTTGTGTGCTTGTTTTCTACACTTCACATCTTTTACCTATATTTAATTAAGTTGATTGTCTTACTGAGTTCTGAGAGATCATTATACATTTTGAATGCAAGCCTTTTACAAGATCTGTTTCTCAAATATTTTCTCCCAGTGTTTGGCGCTCCTTTTTGTTTTATAACACTTTTTTTTTGAAGAGCAATAGTTTTACCTTTTGAGCAAGTCCAGTTTATCAACTTGTAAATGATTTGGGCTTTTTGATTTCTGTGGAGAAAATTATTGCTACCCAGGGTTATAAAGATCTGTTCCCTATGCTTTTTCTGGATGTTTTATTGTTTGAGTTTAAACTTGCTACTTATTTTGATGACGTTTATGACTTTTGTAAAGTAAGAGTTGCAGGTCACCCTTTTTGCATGTGGGTGCCCATTTCCAGACTGTCTGTCGAAAATCCTGTTTCCCTCTTTGAATCACATCGGCATCTTTGTCAGAAATCCATTGATGCCGCACATGCCGGGCTGCTTCTGGGCTGCGTTCCACTTGGTGTGTGCTCCTGTGTCGTCCTTTTGCCCCGTCCTGTCTGGACTCCTGGAGCTTGTACAGGAAGTCCTGAAATTGGGGAGCGGGCGTCTTCCAGCTTTCTTATCTTTTTTCGGTGTTCGGCTCTTCCAGGTGCTTTGCATTTCCATGGAGCGTTTAGAAGCTCCTTTCTAGCTTGGGGCGGGGCATGCCGCGCTGCAGGCACCAGTGCTGGTTGAGCTGTAGACAGGTTTGGGGAGAGCGGACACCTTCCTGCCGAGTCTCCAGCCCGTGAGTGTGGTGTGGGTCTCCATTAATCGGGGTCTTTTACGTTTGTTCCTCGAGTAGTTCCGTAGTCTTTGAACTATAGGCTTTGCCCGTAGTATATTGAAAATTTTCCAGAATGTTTTATTTTCTCTTGTCATTTTAAATGGTGCTTCTAAAATTTTTTAATGCCCACTTGTTTGTTGCCGGTACATGGAAACGCAGCTGTTTTGTATATTGAGCTTATACCCTGGGAAGCCCCATTCGCTAATTCCTAGTGGTCTTTCGGTAGATTCCTTAGGGTTTTCTACATAGATGATCACATCGTCTGCAAATAATCTGTTCCTTCCTCTGCAGTCTTTGTCAAAGCCCCTCATTTTGCTTTGCCTTGCCTCTGCCGGGTAGACCCTCCAGTGTGGTGGTGTGTGGGAGCGGAGTGAGTGGACAGCCCTCCCTGGCCCTCGTCCAAGGGGACAGCGCTCAGTCCGTCACTCTGAGGTGCGAGGTTAGCTGTGGGGTGGCATGGGTCAGGTTGGAGAACTTGACCTCTGTTTGTAGCTCACTGAGACCTGCTGTGAACGGACGTTTAATTTTTTCCAGCTTTACCTACATCTGTCAAGATGATCATGGCAGTTTCCTTTCGTTTGTTAAAATTAATCATGGCCTCATAACTTTTTAAACACCAAAAGGGCTTTGCCTCCCTGGGCGACCTGGACTCGGTCAGGACGTGCACCTCGTCTGCCCTGCCGGCCGCTGTGTGGGTCTGCTGGTGCTTCGCCGGGGGTCAATGGGCCTGTGCTTACGGCTGGGGTGGGGGAGGGGTGTCAGTCTGCGAGAGTTTCCTGTCTCAGAGTACCTTTGTGTGGTTTCTGTGTCAGGGCAATGCCTCATAGAATGAACTAGAAAGTATTCTTTCCTCTTTAAGATTTTTTGGAAAAGTTTGTGTAGTGTTGGTATTATTTCTCCCTTAAATGTTTGGTAGAATTCCCCAATGAAGCTGTCTTGACCCCAGGTTGCCTTATTGGGAAGGTTGGGGTTTGTTGGTTGTTTTGGCTTGTAAACAGCAGACATTTATTTCTCACATTTCTGGAGGCTCGGAAGTCCCAAGATTGAAGCATGCGCAGATTTGGCATCTGGGGGGGGGCCCTGTGCCTGGTCCCTAGGCCCCCTGTCACTGTGTCCTCACCTGGCCTCAGAGCCTTCCTTGTCAGGAAGGTTTTGTTCTGTGAGTTCAGTTTAGTTGATAAAAGTTCTCACTTTTTTCTTGAGTGAGCTTTGTCATTTTTGCCTTAAGCTTGCATATTGTTTCACAGAACGTGCAAGTCGAGGCATTAGGCTGTGCACCCTAACCCTCACGCAGTGCTGGATGTCAGTGTATCTTAGTGAAACGGGGCGGGGGGGGGGGTGTTCACTTTATGCCAGGTGTGTCTGCGCGGAGTTGTTCAAAACACTCCTTTATGTTTTCTTACTTTCTGGCGCTCAGTGCTTGTGTGCTGCCCCCACCCCTTTCATTCCTGATGTTTCCACTGTTTGAGTTTTGTCTCTTTTTTCCCTGACAGCCTGGCTAGAGGTTTATTGATCTTTATCAAGTTTATTAATCTTTTGGTTGATCAATTTGGTTGATTTTCCATTTTATATTTCATTAATTTTTGCTCTTTATTATTTCTATCTTTCTACTTTAGATTTAATTTGTTATTCTTTTGGTTTCTTAATGTAGAAGTTTACATTATTGATTTGAGACTTTTTTAAATCTATTTTATTGATTATACTATTACGGTTGTCCCATTTCCCCCCTTTATTCCCCTCCACCCTGCACACCCCCTCCCACCATCATTCCCCCTCTTTAGTTCATGTCCATGGGTCATACATATAAGTTCTTTGTCTTCTCCATTTCCTATACTATTCTTAACCTCCCCCTGTCTGTTTTCTACCTATTATTTATGCTACTTATTCTCTGTACCTTTTCCCCCTCTGTCCCCCTCCCACTCCCCTGTTGATAACCCTCCATGTGATCTCCATTTCTGTGATTCTGTTGCTGTCCTGGTCGTTTGCTTAGTTTGTTTTTGTTTTAGGTGTGGTTGTTGACAACTGAGTTTGCTGTCATTTTACTGTTCATATTTTTTATCTTCTTTTTCTTAGATAAATCCCTTTAACATTTCATATAATAAAGGCTTGGTGATGATGAACTCCTTGAACTTGACGTTATCTGAGAAGCACTTTATCTGTCCTTCCATTCTGAATGAAAGCTTTGCTGGATAGAGTATCCTTGGATGTAGGTCCTTGCCTTTCATGACTTTTTTTTTTTAAAGATTTTATTTTTATTTATTTTTAGAGAGAGGGGAAGGGAGGGAGAAAGAGAGGGAGAGAAACAGCAATGTATGGTTGCCTCTCACATGGCCCTCATGGGGACCTGGCCCGCAACCCAGGCATGTGCCCCGACTGGGAATCGAACCGGGACCCTCTGGTTCCCAGCCCGCACTCAATCCACTGAGCTACACCAGCCAGGCCTTTCATGACTTTGAATACTTCTTTCCAGCCCCTTCTTGCCTGAAAGGTTTGAGAAATCAGCTGATAGTCTAATGGGAACTCCTTTGTAGGTAACTGTCTCCTTTTCTCTTGCTGCTTTTAAGATTCTCCCCTATTCTTTAACCTTGGGTAATGTAATTATGATGTGCCTTGGTGTGTTCCTCCTTGGGTCCAACTTCTTTGGGACTCTCTGAGCTTCTTGGACTTCCTGGAAGTCTATTTCCTTTGCCAGATTAGGGAAGTTCTTCTTTATTATGTTTTCAAATAACTTTTCTATTTCTTGCTTTTCCTCTTCTTCTGGCATCCCTATGATTTGGATATTGGAATGTTTAAAGTTGTCCTTGAGGTTCCTAAGCCTCTCCTCATTTCTCTGAATTCTTGTTGCTTCATTCTTTTTTTTTTTAAAGAAAGATTTTTTAAATTTACTTTTTTTTTTTTTTAAGATTTTATTTATTCATTTTTAGAGAGAGGAGAAGGAAGGGAGAAAGAGAAATGTATGGTTGCCTCTCACGTGGCCCTCACTGGGACCTGGCCTGCAACCCAGGCATGTGCCCCGACTGGGAATCGAACTGGGACCTCCTGGTTCCCAACCTGCGCTCAATCCACTGAGCTATACCAGCCGGGGGCTTCATTCTGTTCTGGTTGAATGTTTCTTTCTTCCTTCTGCTCCAAACCGTTGATTTCAGTCCTGGTTTCCTTCCCGTCATTGTTGGTTCCTTGTAGATTTTTTATTTCACATAATTCAACCTTCACTTTTGCCTGGGTCTTTTTTATGCTGTTGAAGTACCCAGTGAATTCCTAGAGCATCCTGATAACCAGTGTTTTGAACTGTGAATCTGATAGGTTGGCTATCTCTTCGTCGCTGTATTTTTTCTGGAGCTTTGAACTGTTCTTTCATTTGGGCCTTTTTTTTTTTTTTTTGTCTCGGCAAGCCTGTTACATATAGTAAGGGCCAGAGCCTTAGGTATTCGCCAGGGCGGGGCAACCCACGTCACTGCGTTGTGGTACTGTACGTGGTAGAGGGGTCCAAGAGGGAACAGTGCTGCTTGCTCTGATCTCTGCTGGTTTCCTGTCACTTCCCCGGCTACCCACAAGAAAATTGGGCCCTTCTGTGCTGATTCCCGTGTGGGCGGGTTTGTGCACGTTCTAGGACCCTGTGGGTCTCTCCAACGAACTCCCCTGTGAGGCTGGGAGTGTCTCTTGCAGCCGCCTCAGCCCCCACAGGTGTTTTCAATCAGAGGTCTGGGGCTTTATTTCCCCACACGGGAACCCTGGGTTGTGCAGGTCTGTCTGGCTCCCAAGTTGTTCCTCCTGGTTTATCTGCACGTGAATGTGGGACCACCCACTCTGCCAGTCACTGCCTCACCTGCCTTGGTCCTCCAGCTGCTGCCTTGCCATGAGTCCTGTCTGCCCTGCCTACCCGTCTGGATGAACGTGTCTTGTTTAACTCCTTGGTTGTCAGACTTCCATACAGTTCGATTTTCTGTTAAGTTCTAGTTGTTTTTTGTTTTTAAATTTGTTGTTGTCCTTGTTTTGGTTGTGCGAGGAGGCACAGTGTGTCTACCTATGCCTCCATCTTGGCCAGAAGTCGAGACCTTCTTTTCTGATATGTGTACTTAATTCCATACAATTCTATCTAAACATCACTTTAGTGGCGTCCCCAGAATTTTGATGTGTTGTCTTTAATTCTACTCAAAATGTTTTTTTTTTAACGATTTTTTAAAATTTATTTTTAGACAGAAGGGAAGGGGGCGAGAAAGAGAGGGAGAGAAACATCAATGTGTGGTTGCCTCTCACGTGGTCCCCACTGGGGACCTGGCCTACAACCCAGGCACATGCCCTGACTGGGAATCAAACCGGTGACGCTTTGGTTTGCAGCCCACGCTCAATCCATTGAGCTACACCAGCCAGGGCTACTCAAAATATTTTATAATTTTTCTTCCTATGATTTATTCTTGGACCCACAGATTTAGATGTATTTTTTAACTTCCAAATATTTTGGAGTATTTTCCAGGTATGTTCTTTTTCTTGAGGTACAGTTGACATGTAACATAGTTTCAGGTGTGTGAGGTGATGACTTCGTATGTACTGTGGAGTGATCACTGCAGTAAGTCTAGTCAGCATTGTCATCACACATAGCTACACAATTTTTTTTGTTATGGGAAGTTTTAAAATCTATTCTCCTAACAACTTTCAAGCATACAACACAGTATTAAGTTTTTAAAATTTATTTATTTTTAGAGGGAACGAGAAAGAGAGGGAGAGAAACATCGGTGTGCAAGAGAAGCATTGATGGATTGCCTCTTGCACACCCCCAACCAGGGACCTAGCCCACAACCCAGGTGTGTGCCTTGACTGGGAATTGAACCGGCGACCTTTCAGTTCTGAGGCTGGTGCTCAGCGCACTGAGCCACCCCAGCCAGGGCAGTATTGTTAGCTGGAGTCTCCGTTCTGCACACAGAGTCCCCAGGACTCGTTCATTCTGTAATTGGAAGTTTATATCTTCGACTCTCTTTTTTGTTATCATTAGTTCAATTCTGTTACCATCCAAGAACTTATTTATGTTACTCAATTTTTAGAAATTGTTCATGTTTGTTTTAGGGCCAGTCTTGGTTGGTGTTTCGGGGCATTGGAAAGCATTCGTGTTCCGTGTGGGAAAACGGGCTCTGTGACTGCGAGTCAGGGCGGCTTGGTCGAGGGCGGCGCCCCTGCGTCTGTCGCGTCCTCGGGTCGTCGTGTCGGCTCGTGCGGCCCTTCCGTCCAGAGCACCGTTGCCTGTGAGCAGGACTTCTTAACCTTTCCTTTTCTTGTTGCAAAGGTTTTATGTATGTGTTTATAGACAGAGGGGAAGGGAGAAAGAGAGGGAGAGAAACATCAATGTGTGGTTGCGTCTCGTATGCCCCCTACTGGGGACCTGGCTCGCAACCCAGGCATGTGTCCTGACTGGGAATCGAACCAGTGACTCTTTGGTTCGCAGGCTGGTGTTCAACCCACTGAGCCACAGCAGTCAGGGCTAATCTCTTAAGTCTGTCTTATATTTTCTTTTTTAAGATTTTTTAAAAAAGACAATCCACTTGTGTTACTTTATTTAAGTCACTGACTTTGTGGTAATCTGTCACAGCAGCGACAGGAGACTCATACCCTTTCACCCAGCAGAGCGTCCGGTCTGTGAGGCCAGGCAGTGTCTTGGTGGCTGTGTCCCAGGGCCTGGAGCAGGGCCTCCCTCCTGGGAGCTGCCTGGCGGGAGCTCCCACCTGCTGGGTGGAGAGGGTTGGCCCAGAACGGACACCTGATCTTCTGAGAGTTTCCATCCCCCGAAGTCCTGTTTGCTTGCTTCTTCACACCTCCGTGTGTTTCCCTCCTTGTGTGCGCGCTCCCCTCTGCTCTCCGGAGTGTGTGGAGTCCGTCTGTCCTCTCCGGTTTCCGTCTGTCAGCAGCACCACGTCTGCTACTTTGGGGTGTGTTCCTGTCGATTGGTTTCTCTCCTGGTCGTGTGTCACAGTTTCCTGCTTCTCGGTTTTGGTGTTGGATGCTGGACCTTGTGCAGTTTACATTGTTGAGTGGTAGGTTTTGTCGTGTTCTTTTAAACTGCGCTGGACTTGGACAGAATGCCGCAGCTGAAGTTCCATCTGCACGAGCCGAGAGCTGCGAGGTGGCGCATTTGCGGAGTTGCTGTGTCATCGTCACGTGCCCTGTTCTCAGAGTGCCACGCGCTCCTTCCCAGGGTCTCGGCTGCTGTGCGCCAGGCCACACGTGGGTGCTGGTGCACGGCTGGGAGCAGCTCAGAAAGCATCCCATGAGGAAGGCCGGGAAACAGCCAGCACTGGGATTTCAGCGGGCAGTTCGGAATGACAGGAGAGCACCTGGGGTGCATGAGGTCAGGAGGTGGCACCACTGCCCACATCTGTGCAAGGAGCTGAGGCACCGGCCAGGCCGGTCCAGGAAGTAGCCACTCTGGAGCACGGGGAGGGTACACAGGAGTGCAGAGGGTGCTGTTAGGACCCTGGGCAGCAGAGAGGCGGTGAAGGAGCCTGGGTTTGCTGGGGTCCTCCTGACACCCCCAGGTGCAAGGAGCAAGCTGAGAGAAGGGAGAGAAGCCAGCAGGACTTGCCTTCGCAGTGGCCCTCCAGCGCCCTCTTCTGACAGGCTGGACGTGGTGCCCCAGCCAAGGAGCAGTTTGCCAGGCCAGCCCTTCCCAGAGCAGGGCCAGCCAGGGAGGGTGGGTTTGGAGCCCAGAGGCTCACCTGCCTCCCTGAGTAGGTGTTGGTCTTCTCATTGGGGCACGATGGGGACGGGGCGGGGGGGGGGGGAGGGAGTTTCCCTCACTGGGACTGAGTTCTTCAGCGCTCCCGGGAGAGGCTGCGGGGCCACAAGGGCTGCTGGAGCCTGTACTGTGGGCCTGGACAGGAAGCTGGGCTGCCTCCCAGTGTGCAGGGCTCGGGCAGGGAGCTCGGGGCCGTCTCACACTTGGAGTCGCTCTGGCTGCTGCATGGAGAAGGGTCACGGTGGGTCCATGGGGAAGCCCTGGCAGGCGGTGGCTGTGCTTAGACTTGGCTGCAAGCCGAGTGGGACTGGTGGTGGTGAGTCCGCTGAGCCCTGGAGGCAGGAGGGGCAGGACAGGCGTGCCCACCTTCCCTGAGGGGACCTGAGCCCCCAGCTACAACGTGGGACCCGGCCTCTCTGGGACAGGTGGACGGGGGTGACGGGAGGAGGAGCCATCCGGGCCTCTGTCTGTCTCCTGGGCAGCCAGGGCGATGGCTATGGCGCTGGCTGTCCTGTTGGTGAGACGGGGAGGGGCGAGTACCTTCCTTCACTGTGTTTGGCTCTGTAACAGTCCGTAAGACTGCAGAGTCCCACTCCAGTCCTGTCACCACGGGACAAGGTGCCAGCTGGGCGGGTCGTGCAGTTCTGTTCTGAGACAGGGAAGTACAGAGGGCAAGGGGTTGTGGGGTGGGGCCTCAGGTTGTCTTGGTGTTCCCTGGAGTCGCTGTTGGCAGCATCTGTCAGGTGCTGTTGGCTGGTGAGGCGCAGAGGTCCACGCCTGCTCCGCCATCCTGCCCAGGCGGCCTCTTCCCTCAGCCAGAGCAGGCGGCCCAGTTCATGGGAGTCTGCAGGCCGGAGGCCTCTGGACGCTGGGCCGGAGTGGACACTAGGTTTCCACTCAGTGCCACCACAGGTGACTGGCTGCGTCACTTCTGGAGGTGCCCGCTGGGGTGACCACCACGGGCTGTTCAGGACCCTGGGGGGGTCGATCGCCCGTTTGTGCAGACGGAGGAAGCCCTTCGCTGTCCTCATGGGACGTGGTGTCAAGGGGACAAACAGCAGACTCCAGACAAGGCTCTCGGGACTCTCAGGGCGGGAAAGTTTTCTGTGTAACCTTGGTTCAGAATTTTCAGAGTCTTGGTTTTATGTGGCTTTTAAAAGACATTTTTCTGAAATTTGTGTATAAGTATCTGGTTTTTTAAATTAAATTTATTTTTATTCCGTCACCGTTGACCCCCCGCCACGTCTTCCTCCACAGCCCACTCTGCGGTCCATGCCCACGAGTTCTAACGAACAAACTGAACTAGCAAGCAAAGCAGAGACCGCCTTGGGCAGAGCAGGGTCTGGGGGTGGGGCCTGAGCAGAGGAGAGGGGGTGGAGAGCCCTGTGCGAGCACCTTCGACCTCGACTAGTCTGTGCCGTTCTCTCTCTCAAACAGGGCCAGGACTTCCTGCTCCACAGCCCTCTGGGCGGGGCCCCGGCGGAGGCAGGCGGGAGGCTGACTCTGGGTGCCCAGCCGCTGCCCTCGGACACAGCGTGTGCTTGTGATGCCTGCAGCGAACGCAGGTACCAGAGCGGATGGGGGCCACTGGATGGGTGCTGGGGCAGGATCAGCTTCTTCATGAAGGCCACACACCGCTGAGAGGGAGCCAGTGGCCTGTGGCGGGGCGCTGGGAGGGAGCCTGGAGGAGCGAGGCTCCTCCCTCCTTCCCACCCTGGGGACTGACCGGAGGGAGCTGGTCCTCAGGAGGGACAGGAGCCAGGGCTCAGTCATTGGAATCCGAGGTCGGTGGGAGGCGGGGGCTGGACTGGCTGCCCGGGACACAGGACCGGGTGGGGGTGAGAGCTGCCTGATGGGCCCCTGGGTGGCAGAGGCCGGGGAGGCCGGCTGGTTGGTGTCCCTGATCCCTGTTGTGTGAGGGGAGCCGAAGTCTCCACCAGATAGTGAGGGCAAGGAGCTGGGTGGAGGGGAAAGAGCTGGGTGTGGATGGGCGGGGCCTCGGGGCAGGATGGGGAGAACGGGACTGACCCACCCTGACCTGCCCTCATGCTGCCTCACAGGGAGATCTCTGCAGAGACGGACCGGGAGCCGCAGCAGCTGCAGAACTACTGGTCCGAAGTGCGCTACATGGTCCGCTGCATCTACCGCCAGGCGGGGACCCCACTGGCAGACGACCAAGACCAGTCCCTGGTGCCCGACAAGGAGGGGGTGAAGGAGCTCGTGGATAGGTACACACGTCCCCTGTCGTGTCCCTCCCTTGCCTGTGTCCCTGGAGCCTGGCCTCTGCCTGGGGTAGGAGCTGGGAGGCTCTGCCTCAGGGTCCAGGTGCCCTGCGGGTCCATAGTGGACAGCTGGTGAGAGCGAGCCCTCTGCACAGAGCCTCGGGTTCTGGCTCGCCGGAACCCTTGCTGCTTGTGTGGTAAAAATGAGGTGAAACTCTTTTGTCACTTGTCTGTGTTGAGATCGACACTAAATACTTACTGTGTTGGGAATGAGGCTAAGCGCGTGCTCAGCCCAGGAAGACATTCGGCAGCTGTTGCATCTACCAGGCGAGGAGACGGCGGCTTCGGGCTGGGAGCTGGGCAGACGGCCAGCTGGGTCAGGCCTGTCCGCTGTCTGTGGGCAGGAGCGGCCCAGTACACGGCATCTGCTCTTCCGCGGGTACCGCACGCTCGTGACAGCTCAGAATTCGGGCTGGATGTCATTTCATTTTCTCTCATAGTTTTAGCATTTTTTTTTCTCTTTTTTGAAGTGTTCCAAATAAAAGAGAGAAATTTGAGCTAGAAACGTCATGGTTCGATTTCTCATGCTGGTTTCTTTTTCGCATGTTTTGAATGCGGCACCTGGAATGTTTTGCAACCCTTGTTTGCTGTAGAGTTTCTCCTGGACATGGGAGTGGTGATGGGCCGTGGGCTGTGTGAGCTGGCTGGTGGATAGGCCAGTGTTCGGGGGGGACCTGGTTCCAGGGGGTGTGTGCCTTTTTCGAAGTTAGGTTTCCTAGTGAGCATGAGAACAGAATAGGTAACCTGCACGTGGTCTGTGACTTCACAGCTCATGCATGCCTGGGAAGAGGCTACCGTGACAGAGACAGCAGTTGAAAGAAAACACTCAGCAAGTCCCAGTGCAGAGGAGGGGGTGTGGCGAGATGAGGACGGAGGCCCGTGCAGGGCTGAGGCCAGGGCCAGTGCTGCTCGCACAGTCCGCACTCCACGTGCCCGTTAGCGGGTGTGTCTCGCACACCCTCTCTCCCCGTCCTCGTGTCCAAGAGCACTTTTTGTTTCGGTGCCCACACGCAGGAAAGGGACGTAGGGGAAGCCCATTGCCAGGGGCTGCCCTGGCGGTCAGAGGTCACCCTTCCCCTCTCTGGGGCCTCCTGGTGATCTGGCTCTGCCTCCACCTCCCGCCCCTCCCTGTTCTCAGACCTTCGTTTCTGCCCTGGAGCCTTGGCATTTCCTCTTCTCTGTCGGAATGTTCTGCCCTTTTCAGGGTCTCTCTCTCTCTCTTTTATCTCCTCCTATCACTCACATCAGCCTCCAGGTGCCTTCTCAAAGAGGCCACCCTATCTAAAGTCTGAGAGCCTGCTCATGTCACTTGTCATCCCCTTACCTGCCTAGAACAACGTTCTGTGTGTTCGCGCGCAGGCCGCCGGCTGGCCGGCCGGCTCCCCTGGGCCTGGCTCCCATGGGCGTGGGTACCGGGGTGTGGCCTCCGGCATGTGGTGCAGTCTGTGTAGCGGGGTGCCCTCCCCGCCATCTGCAGCACACTCCCCCTCGGCCGCAGAACTTCAGACAGGTCTGTTGGCAAAAATACCACCTGGTCATTTCATTGAATTTACAAGATACAAACACAGATGAGGAAATAGGATACAGTGTATGTCTAGTTTCACCAGGCTGAGGGGCTGAGGAGGGAGCGTCCAGTGTGTTGTGAGTTTGCTGGCCCCTGTGTCCTTTGAGTTTTGTGTGGCTTTTCTGTAACAGATGAAATACATTCTGTTCCAGAGGACGTTAGGCTAGATTGTTAGGCTAAAATTTCTGTTTATCTCTGAAGTGTACTGACCACAGTGGGAATCCCACGGGTTTTTACTGTCTCTCTGGCCACGTTTTATGTAGAGCATCACGCACTCCGTTGCAGGATTTTACTTGGCTCTTTTGCAGCTGAGGTGGGTGGGAATCTTAAGGGGAACAGGCAGTAACTCCTTCTGCTCTCATGACCAGACATGGTGCCTAGCAGGTGAAAGGATCCATTCTATAAAGTTCAGAAACCGTAGCTTCCGGTATTTCACAGCCCAGATCTAATGAAGTGGCTCCCTCCGCACCGGGGGTGGGGACGGGTGCTGGACTGGAGCTGCGGTGGTCCTCGCTGCCCACTGAGGGGCTCTCCGAGACTCATGGTGAACAGTAGTGCTGGGCACTGGAAAGCAAGCTCAGAGGGACTTCACGGGGACAGCAGCTGCTGCTGTGGCTTGGGGGGGCGGGGACACATGAATTTTTTCCTTGTTCTTCAGCTTATGAATTTTATTTTATATGCTTGTATTAGTTTTTTGGTGGAGTAGTTTAAAAAGAAATAAACTGGCCTGGCTGGTGTAGCTCAGTGGATTGAGTGCGGGCTGGGAACCAAAAGGTCCCGGTTCGATTCCCAGTCGGGGCGCATGCCTGGGTTGCAGGCCAGGTCCCCAGTGAGAGCCACGTGAGAGGCAACCATACATTGCTCTTTCTCCCTCCCTTCTCCTCTCTCTGAAAGATAAATAAAATCTTAAAAAATCATTAAAAAGAAAGAAACTGTCTCTAAGTTTCCCGATTATAAAACTAATGCAAGCTCACTGGGATTGTGTACTGGACTCCAAGAACGGGAAGGTGCTGACTGTGGCCTCCCCCAACCGAGGAATCGCCTCCGTAGGATCACTTTTTTCACTTGTTAACGTCTTCAGTTGCCTGTGTTGTTAATTCAACGGTCCAGTGTCAACCTGAGGCACTGGTGTGTCCACTCTGCCACCTGCTGGCTCTGGGGAGTTCCCACACCCTCCCAAGCCCACGTGGGCTTCCGTGTTCAATCCTTTGAGAGCCCGCCAGGTGGGTGACTGAGTTAGTGCAGGGGGAGAGCTGGCACACAGGAAGCTCTCAGTCAGCATTAGTTTTTTAGGCCGTTATGGGATGACGTGGGGATGTTCTTAATGCTCTGCCCCTCTCCTTCTGTTGAGATGAGTGAATGTAACTTCCTGGGCTGTGAGAAGGTCATTTCAGGTGGGCTTCTGGGGAGAGGCGTCAGGAACGATGCTAATGGACACCAAGTGTCCTCCCAGGGGAGCAGGGCTCACGGTGAGTGGTGACTGTCTTTCTCTGTGCAGGCTCTGCGAGAGGGACCCCTACCAGCTGTATCAGCGGCTGGAGCAGCAAGCCCGAGAGTACGTGCTGGAGATGAAGGTCCGCCTCCTGCGGCAGCTGTCCGCCGCGGCCCGTGTGCGGGCGCCGTCTGGCCTGCAGGGCCCACCTCAGGCGCACCAGTTCATCTCCCTGCTGCTCGAGGAGTATGGCGCCCTCTGCCAGGCGGCCCGCACCATCAGCACCTTCCTCGGCACGCTGGTGAGGGAGCCCGCCTTCCCCTGGCTCTGCTGGGCAGTAGGAGCTGTGTGGTCTGGTGAAGTGTGGCCCAGACCGTCACTGTGACACCCGGGTGGCAGGGGGGAGCCTGACTTCTCTGCCCTTCTCCTGCTGTGGGACAAAAGTCTTGAGTGGTGGACAATGGTGACATGTCATGAAACACCATTTGGGGAGCTTGAAGCCTAGGGAGTGAGGCGGCAGACGGGGCATGGTGAGGGCCAGTGCGTGGTCAGCAGGGCCACGAGAGTGGCTGCTTTGGCATCTGGTCACTGTTGCTGCACACGGGCCCGCGTGTGGCAGGTACACGTGGAGGGCGCACTGCTTGCGGCCTCGGCTCCCGGGCTTCCAGCTCTTGGCTCACCGGACAGTGCCCACCCACGCAGGTGCCTTGAAGCCCTGACAAAGGAGACAGACTGGGTGCTCTCCCTGGGTCTTGGACTGCCGCCAGGAGTAACATCGTTGGGTGGGGGGGCATGGATATGCAGCTGCTGGCAGCAGGGGTCGGAGACGGTCTCGGCACCTGCTGGCTGGAAGGTGGCCCCGCTCCCCGGAAATACAGCCTCTCGTCTCTTGACTGCCACGGAAGCACCTGCTCACCAGTGGCAGTTGGGGTGTCATCAGGACTTAGGTGGCATTAAGTGGCGCTTCCCTGGGCCGGTGTCTTAGAGGGGAGACCACACTTTGAAACAGATCGTCCCTGAGTTTAAGTCTGATGCCTTTATGTGATTCTGAAGTTGACAGACCTTCCCGCCAAGTAATTTTGGGGGGTTCAGGGGCTTCTTCAGGCATCGCTACAGTAGAGAGTGCCATTTGTTCAGTGACTCGCTGGAGCCCAAGGAAAGTGCTGGCTGGGAGGAGCTGGTGAGTGGCGGGGTCAGCCAGCCCTGGGTCAGGACCGCGCGGGGTCTTGGAAGTGGGGCCCCGTCCTGGAGCAGGCTGCCCTCGCCCTGGTGCCCGGCTCCTGCACCGTGTGCCAGCACGCTCCTTCTCTCTCTTCCCCTCTCCCACTCTGCCTCCTGCATGTCTGTCTGCCCCTCAGAAGTCCCCTCTCCTGACAGCAGTCCGGGACCTTCCATGTCTCTGAGGACAGGAGCTGTAGCTCAGCGAGTCTCCTGCCTGCACCTGCTGTTGTGCCTGGGCTGGCGGCCTCCACACAGGCCCTGGGGGTCAGCATGGGGCGCTGTTCTGTGAGGCGAACGGCACTTAGTTTGAACCACACTCACTGGAGCAAACTCCTAGCCATTTACATGGATGTTTTCTTACGGTTTGGAAAAAATTCATGAATTTGAAGCACAGAATACAGCCCTTTGGTCAGTGATTCATTTTTCCTTCACATAGAGATACTGACTTTGGTCTCCAGTGGCATGGTGGACAGGGGCCCCTGAACACTTTTGTCCTCCAAGGGAAACAGTTGAGTTACTGGTTGACAAGCTTGAACGAGAGAAAGTCTGTTAAAGCACATTGCTGAGATGGCGTGAAAGGCAGGAAGCCTCAGAGCTGAGAAATCTATGTGCTCAAAAGCCAGCACTCGCCCAAGGCTTTCTTCCAATGCCGGGATACAGACTGCAGCCTGAGTCCCTCCCAGGTGGGGTCTGCTCCTGCTGTTGGGGCCACGGGACTCACTCTGCAGTGCACGGGAGAAGCAGGGGCAGCAGGGACGCTCGCCCCGGGACCTCAGTCGGGTGGGTGGGAAGGTGCAGCCTTGGCTCCCAGAGGTGCTGCCCCAGAGGTGTGTGGTCAGCCCGGAGGCTGTTGGCGTTGTGTGAGAGTCTCGAGCCTAGAAGTGACTTTGCAGTGACTGCAGGTCGCCAGTCGAGTCGGGCAGCCACAGGTCCCTCTGCAGGGCTCGACCTTGCCGTATGTGACCACGGGCCACGTCACGCCCACAGAGCTGGCAGGGTTTCTTGTTACCAGCTAGCACCCAGTCCACATGAAAACTTCCCAATCAGATCAGAAACCTCTCTGTGGTTGGGGTGCTCAGACGAGGGTCCAAGAAGGTCCACGAGCAGGTCGCAGCATCCTTTCCCACCCATCCTGCGTCTGCGTGGCCTGAAGGCACCACAGAGCTCCCCCGAGATAAACCCTGCGTCGGGGTCTCTGAGCGGCTCCACAGTCGGGGCTTAAAAACTGGGGGCCCCAGAGAGCTTTTGTTAACTTGGATTTTATTGATTGGTATTTCCTGTATGGAAATTAAAAGAGAAATTTAGAAATGTTTGTTTATTACTTTAAAAATAACAAGCCCATTACATAACAAAAAGAGCCTTTTTTGAATTTAAAAAAAAACCCTGTTTTCCAAAACAACATATTTAGAAAGGGGTATCGTTTACGTTTTTTGCAAATCTCTGTAGAGTCTGGCTTAACACAGGACACCTGGATTCTCATACCTGCTCTGCACTCGGCTCGCTGTCCTAGCCGTCACGGTGGGCACCACTGCAGAGCTGGACGCTGATCTGTCTTCGGGCACATTGCTGTGGTGGCTGCTCTTTGAAAGAGCTCCGGAGCCCGAGTGCTTCTTAAGTCAGTCTCAGTGTCGGCTCTGAAGCCAGATCCCAGAGCTGACCATACACCGTCCCAGCAGACCTGCACGTGCGCGGTTTCCTCGTGGCCCGCAGCGCTCACCTGGAAACACAGGTCTGCTAAGGGGGTTGTCACCAGCAGCACGATTCAGTGTGCAATGTCACCGATCCTCATCAGAAAGACCTTTACATCTGGAGGAGCTTCAAGGCCGCGGCGGCAGATGCAGATTTCCCTGAGTCCTGATTTTTGCTTGAAAGCTGAGGTTTGACAGCCACAAATCCGGTCAGCTGTTTTTCATCAAACAGCAAGGTCACTTGCTATGTGGGCCATGCCGGCTGATTCTCTGCTGACCCTGACATCTCCAGAAATGACACCCCTGCTCTCCTGACTCTGCAGGACCCATGGGATGCATTCCCATGGAAACACATTTCCAGACACATGACCTCCTGGGAAGCGCACTCCTGGGGTCATTACACGCTGCCCCAGGGCACAGGGTCACATTTCTTCTTACACGTTAAGCAGTAAAACGGAACAGGCACTAGACGTATGTTATGCAGCCTTGGCTCCCAGAGGTGCTGCCCCAGAGGTGTGTGGTCAGCCCGGAGGCTGTTGGCGTTGTGTGAGAGTCTCGAGCCTAGAAGTGACTTTGCAGTGACTGCAGGTCGCCAGTCGAGTCGGGCAGCCACAGGTCCCTCTGCAGGCCTGGCTGCCAGGCCTCTGGGAAATGCCCCCCCCCCAGGCTGTAATCCTGAAATCCGAATTTCCATCCACAAGGACGTAGGAACCTTGCAAACTCTACTGTCTCTCGAGGTCTGCTGTGGGACTTGTTTTGGGGCCCTCTCCTCCTCCTCCCAGACCTCCAGCAGCTTGTGCTTCTGAAGGTGGGAAGGAAGATGAACTCGGGTGGGACGCCTTCAAATCAGAGCACTGGGGCTTCTGTCCTCACACAGGACTCCCTTCCGGTCGCTGCTGGGGCAGCACATGCCCCTCAGAGCCTGAGCCGCACGTCCCCTGGGCGAGGAGAGGAGCTCAGCCTGTGGGAAGCTGTTTCTGGCCCAAGTTCAGGGTTGTTGCTGGTGTAGGAGCCGCAGGTGCTGATGGGAGGGAGCACTCCGCTCTCGGCATGGGCCGGCATCCCTGCTGGTCTCAGGCAGTGGAGTGAATTCGGGGTCTGCTGGTTCTCTCACCGGCCTCATCTGAAGCGTAGTTTCAGAGTTCATGAAAAACGCCGAATGTGGCCCCGGCCAGGTGGCTCCGGCAGTTAGAGCGTTGTCCTGATGCGCCACGGTAGCGGGTGTGGTCCCTGGTCAGAGCACAGAAGCAGTAGTGAATGTATCAATAAGTAGAAAAACTCTCACCCTTTCCCCCACACCAGATCAATAAATAAAAACTTTTTAAAGTTCCGAAATCTTCAGAAGTCAGTTTTTGCCCAGTTATCTTTAGTTAATGTCAGCCCCAAATGCCACAGCTGTGCTCCTGTGTTATAACTCATTGCTGGGTGCTCACTGGCTGGCAGGTGGGGCCCACTGACTCTGCCCTGGGGTGCCCGCCCTGCCCCCCTCTCAGAGGGCCCGGTCTGCAGCTGCCTTAGCTCCTGCTTGTCCTTTGTTGTAGAGACAAATCATAAATTGGCTCATGGCCTGCTCCCTGTGCCCGGCGCAGACTGGCCTCTGGAGGCCCAGGGCATGTATCCTCTCAACACTTCTGGCTGTGGCCATGACGTCACAGGCACGTTGGGTGACGCTTGGGTCAGGGGATGAGTGTGTCGGCCCTGGCCCCTGCACACCCTTCTGCCCTGTGTTGCACCCTGGCTCGGGGAGGTGTCAGGTGTGACGTGTGGGCGGCGAGGGCAAGCCAGGGGGCCAGGTGACACCGAGGAGAGGTCGGGAGCCGTGCCCTGGCTAGAGGTCACAGGAACTAGCGAGCGTCGCTGGCATGCACGTGTGCACGGCATGGCACGGCACGGTGTGCTCGCAGCCTCGTCGCACCAGTGCTAGTGCTCTCGGGGCACCAGTGACGGAGCCTTCCCCGTGGGGCGCTCACTGATGTCTCCAGGCGGCTGCACAGCAAACAGGCAGAGGCCACTGCGTGTGGTCCCCGAGGGACCCGTTTCTGACGGGGCACGCAGTGACCACGTGGGGTGGCAGGCAGTTCCTGAGCAGCCGTCGTCAGGGCAGGAACCTCCCCCAGCGCCATGGGCCGTTCAGACACAGGCCGTGTGCGCGGCACTCGCAGGTGGGAGCCAGGTGCGCTCCTGGCTCCTCCCGGAGCAGCTCCTGGTGTAACTCCTGCACCGTCACTGCGAGGCCTGTCCCAGTGCGGGCGGCCTGTGCAGAAAGGACACCCTGTCCCTGCCGGTCCCCTCGTGTTGAGGGCGGGTGCGTTTCTCCTGATGCCACTCTCCATGGTGGCCAGCACGCTCCCGGGCGATAAAGTGGTCCTCTGAACTAAGCGGTGAGCTTCTCCAGGTTTATCAGGGAAAGAAAGACCCAATCTTCCGCACGCATCGCTCGGGGAGTAGTTGTGTCCATCAGAAGGGGAGGTTTCTCCAGACAGGCAAGGAGATGACTATGCTTTGTCATGGAAGGACCTATATGCATTTAAACTGTGAAAAGTCGGGGTTTTGATACATTTGAGAGCTTAATTGTAAGAAATGACCACCAAGTATGTGCAGCCGTTCTCTTCTTCCTCTACCCCTTCCTCACCTTTGCGCGGGCCCTGCATCTTCCATCTGTGTGTGAGTGTGGGCGGGAGGCCGGGGGCCGTGTCTCCACCATGTGTGCTCCATGCACAAGGGCCGTGTCTCCTTGTCCACAGAAGGTTCTGGGCCTGTGCAGGCTGGGGAGGGTGTGGGGGGGGGATGAAGTCCTTCTGGGGAGTTTTTAGCCTGCATCAACTCAGTACGTCTTTTGTGTATTTATTTTTTTAACTAGGAAAATGAGCACTTGAAAAAGTTCCAGGTGACATGGGAACTGCATAATAAGCACCTGTTTGAAAATCTGGTTTTTTCGGAGCCCCTTCTCCAGAGCAACTTGCCAGCACTGGTGTCGCAAATCAGGTATTTAGTCTTCGTGTGCATGTGTCCCTGTGGTGTGACAGCCTGGTCCTGCGCCGTGGCGCAGCACGTGTGCCTCCGAACACCACTGTGGCGTGGAGGGTCTCCTCGGAAGAGCTGCGGGGCCCTAGCGAAACGGGTCCGTGTAGGAAGCTGAAAACCCGGAGTAATGCAGTTAAACTTGATGGTGATGAGGCCAATGTCAGGGCTGCGGAGTTGTAGCACCACAGACTCCTTATGAGTGAGGAGAAGCAGCGGGAAACAGCATCCTACCTTGACACACCCCAGCACGGCCAGGTGGCTGTGCCGTCAGCCTTGCCGTGGCATTGGGGGAGCCGGGGGGAGGGTTGCAGTGTGGGTCTTAGGGGCCAGGGGGCTCCTGGGCACTGGGCACGGGGTCAGCCGCACTTGTGTGCCTCTCTGGTGTTACTTCAGTGTCTTTGTTCTCAGCTTGGGCTCTTCCTGCTCGTGCAGAGAGCACCCAGGGCGCTTCCCCCCGTGAGGACTGAGGCAGGCGCGCCTGGCACGGCACCCGGGGCAGCTGCCCAGGCGTCTGCTGTCAGGAGCCTCGGGCCGGGCTGCTGGGTTCTCTCCTTGTCTGCTGGCCCCTCGGAACTGACTGCACACTGGGTGCATCGCGGTGACAGCACAAGCGTGGTTGTGTTTATTTAAATGTCCTTACTGAGAGTTGGACCAGACGCACAAAGAACGGAAATCATTATCATTATTTTCTTAGAGGGGAAGGGAGGAGGAGAGAGGGAGAAAACTTCGATGTGAAAGAGAAACATCAGTCGTTTGCCTCTCACGCACCCCCCCAACTGGGGCCCGAACTACAGCCCATGCATGTGCCCTGACCGGGAGTTGAACCCATGGCCTTTCTAGGGCTGGAAATTATTTTTAAGTAAATAAATCACTGTTGTAGTTGACTTAGAGACCAGTTGTTTTTTCTTCTTGAAGCCCGCGACAGACGCAGCCTAAATCCAGCCTGAGGTCTGAGCTGCCCCCGGAATGCCCCGCTTCTGGAGAAGTACGGCCTCCTGGGCGGTTGCTAAAGCGTGTCAGGGGTAAGGAGGCCAGGGGAAGGTGCTGCCACACGTGTGGCGTGGGCCCTGGTTGGCCCCTTTGCACGCTGCCGACCCCTCTCCTGGGGGCTGCACGGAGACCTGGTGTCCTTGGTGTTCTGCCTGCAGTCCTCGCAGGAGAGAGGCAGGAGCGTTCGAAGCCGTGCATCTGAAATGCGGAGCCCGGCTTTGTCCCCACTCAGGACGTTCAGATCCACACAAGCATGTTGCAGAGAGAGACCTGCGTCTTGGCAGGTGGGGTTACCAAGGTTGTGGCATATTCATCCTCATTTTGTTGCTTCGTTTACCTGGCGAGTCAGTGAGTTTGATGGGCCTGTCAAACGAGAGGCGGTGGCAGGAACCTGACGTGCGCCGTGGCACACCACTGTTTTCTGCGCCCTCCTCCTGGGTTTCCCCTGTGCTCTCTGTGAAGGATGCTGTTCACTCTCCAACAGACTTCTTGGGCCAGGCATTGCTCTCGGGCAGGCAGGGGGCAAGGGACAGACGGGATGCAAGCTGGGGAGGAGGGGTGCAGAGCAGTCCCGGAGGGCTGGGCACCCAGAGGTGGGGTTCCCGGCAGACACTGCCGGCGAGGGTGAGTCAGATCTGAGCTCATATTGCAGATACCCACTTGCCCACTCAGAAAAGTCTGCAGTGGGTTATACATGTACCCCATGGCCTCGTCCGTGGCACAAGAAACCCACTGTATAGTGACACCTGGTCTCGGGCCTGTATTTGTTCAGCTGTGTGACAAAGTGAAACCGAGATCCAGAAAATGACACCAAGCAAATGTGTCACTTAGTGAGTTGTTAGCAGGCAACATCCCGCAGGTGCCACCCGGCACAGCCACCAGAGGCTGGTCCCCTGTCCCCGAGCCGGCACTGGAGGCACGGTCCGGCCGTGCCCTGTCCTCCGGTCTCTGCAGAGCGTGTCTCTGTGGTCCTGCTGGTGTGGGTGGAGGGAAGTGGCTTCTCTCCTCTTAAGCAGGCGAGCGCTGAGGTTCCGTCTGTGACTGCCGCTCACTCACCGAGAACGGGCATGCCGTGGCTGCCGGTGTGCTCCCTGACTAATGTTCTGAAGCTGTCATAGAGTAAGCATGACACACCACTGGTTAAGTACAAGTGTGCAACTCCATAGCATAATTGCACCCACAGGGTTGGAGCACCAGCGCCTGTTTCCAGAACTTTCCATCTCCCCGAACAGGGGCTCTGTCACTGTGGTGTGGTGGCCTGCCGCACACCCACCCCTGCCCTTTTCCTGCGTGTGTTTGAGATTCCTTAATCTGCAGTCCCCTGCCCCTTTTCCGCCACACGTGTTTGGTGAGGACTAGGACCCATTTTTCCCGGGGCAGAGCCCGGGCTGCAGCCCGGGAGGTGGTGGCAGGACCCAGAAGCTCTGTCAGACTCCGTTCCATCCCAGCGGCTGGACTAGGAGCCATGCTGTGACTGCTTGTTTGTGGCTGTGGCTCTTGGCAGCGAGGGTCCCCTGTGGTCTTTATTTTGTGGTCTGTATGTAATGTTGATTGTTAGGGGAAACTCTGATTAGGATCGTAATAAACTTCCTCAAACTGATTTTATCTCATTCTCTTGATCACGTATCGTCTCACTCCACGTTACTGGTCGTCGATGTCAGCATGGGTGTCATCCACGTGCTGTTGTGTTTTTACAGAGACAGTGATCAGATAGGAACTCGTCTGCCGAACCATTGTCGCTGGGCCCTTGCACTGGCCCTCGGGATCTGTTTCCTTGGGATGCCACCCAGCTCTGCCTGACAGGGAGCCTGCGCCTGCAGGCCACACTGCGGGGGCCCCACGGAGGGATGTCCCCGGGTCCTTTTGGCTCCAGGTAGACCCTGTGGTCTCACCTCCAGTTCCTGGGGCTGAGGCTTGCGTGAAGGCGGAAGCCGGCGCTCCCTGGCACTCCCCTTTCCAGGCTGCTGGGGGCAGGTGTGAAGAGTGGCTGTCTGTCAGTCTGTGGCGAGCTGGAGTTGGGGGGTCTGTCAGGCCTGCAGGCCTCTGTAGACCCCAGAGTGCCTCCGAGTCTCTGGGCGAGTCTCTGGGCGTGTGTCTGGAGTTCCATGTCCTGAGGGCAGAAGCAGCTCTGGTCTCTGTGGGGTCACGGAGGGGGGGTCAGCGTCTCTCCCTCTCTCTCTTCCTCTGGGTGCCCTGCCCCTGACTCCCACCGCACCCTCTGGGAAGCGCGGTTCCTGTGTGTGGTCAGCACAGGCGTGTCTCCCCAGCAGGCACCTGGACGGGGTGGGGGAGCCGTTCACCCACACTGGTTTGAAGTCGCCTTGTCGTGCACTGTTAGTGTAAAACCACCCAGGTGTTGTTGCCATAACATTCTGGAAGTGTAGGCAGTCATGCGGAGGTGGGGCACCACACACGACCGGGAGCCTCTGGATGGTCTAGTTGTTCCGGTGTACACGTTCAACACGCTGCCGCCATCACGCCTCACTCGCATGTGGGAGCGTGTGCGTGTGCGCGACCGGGCCTCCTCCCGACTGTGCCGCGCACCTCAGTGCCCGGGTTTGGAAGGCCATCACTGTGGTGTCGGTCCCCGGGGGACAGCCACCAGAGCTTCACATAGACCCACTGGCTGTCAGCCCTGCGCCCCCTGTGCTCTGGGCAGTGACAAACGTTGTCTTTGATTTTGAAATTCCTTGTCCACGTGTCTTCACTTTCCGTTATTTTGGTTCAGGTGTTGGTACATTTAAATACTGCGAAAACGAATGGTTTCCCGTGAGAAGCTGCAGGTCCCCTCATCCTCACACAGGTCTCTCTGGCCGCCACGCTCACCTCCTTTCTTAAGACGCATGCGCGTCCTTTGTCCCCTGTTCCTGTTCTCATTTCCCATCGTACCGTGTTCCTTAACCAGGTACACAGCAGAGTGAATGGAAGTGTAACTATGTCTTGTTGTCTGGACCAGGTGTTCTGCTGCACCTCGTTTGGGGACCAGGTCCAGGTGGTGCTTCCTCCCTAACTGCTTTATTTGCTGCCCTAGTTGTGGCGCGCTGCATCGTCAGGCCTCCGCCATCTCAGCACGGCGGTGTTCGCCGCCCGCTCTGTCCTGGGCGCTCTTCCTGCTCGGAGCTGCTCCTCGGTGCAAGACCGTCCCGGTGCCTCGCATGCCCATCGGAGCCCCTCCCAGTGCCCTGCGTGGGGCCGAGTCTGCCAGCCGCTGGCGCAGAGCCCGCGGGCCCTGCTGGTGCTGAAAGGCCTCTCTCCACAGGCTGGGCACCACAGCGCATGACGCCTGCCGCGAGGACGCCTATAGCGCCTTGCTGCAGCGCTACCAGCGCTCCGAGGAGGAGCTGCGCAGGGTCGCGGCTGAGTGGCTGGAGTGCCAGAAGCGGATCGACGCCTACGTCGACGAGCAGGTGCGGTGCGCCAACCCTGCATGTGCGTGGCCTGGGGGCGGGTGCCCGTGGGCGGCCCTCGCCCAGCTGTGCCTGCAGGGTCTGGCAGCAGGGGGTCGGGTCACCACTGGCCTGATCATGCCCACTGTCACCTCACAGGCTGCTGCCGGGGGGCGCTGCTGAGTCTCGGCCCTTCGCCCTTTACCGAGCCCCGTGCCTTTCAGAGCCTGGGACACACAGACGAGCGTGACCTTCAGGGCTCGTTCTCTCGCCATCTCTGACTGGCCGGAAAAGGAATGCAGACTCGAACTCGGCCGGTCGCTGGGGGGCAGGTGGCTGCCAGTGGGGGACGAGGACAGCAGAGCAGCAGGGCTCCCGATGGAGGTGGGGCCCGAGGGTGGTGCGCACGTCAGCCAGAGCCTCTCAAGCGACAGGAGCAGGGCTTCCAGGCGGCCCCCCAGCCCACCCCTCGGTTAAGTTCATTTCTCAAACTTGCAGTAGTAATATTCGCTTGCAAAGGAAAAAGAGTGTCTCCTGAAACTGTCGCGGATACCCAGTGTAACCAGGTTTGGAAGGCCATCACTGTGGCACTGTTTAGCTCCAGTTGAACATTCCCATCCAAGAAGGTGCTCGGCGTCCCTCCTGCGAGGTTGGGTCTGTGTCCTGGGTTGTGGTGGTGTGGTCTATACCCTTCTCATGGAGCTCACACCAGGCACTGGGTGGTTTGGGAGGCTCTGACGAGCGGCACCCCAAACCCTCTGGCCCTGACAGCTGTCGCTGGGGTGTGCTGGGGGCCAGGCACTGTCCGGACCTCTCGCCAGATGCTGTGGTCACTGCAGCAGCTTCACCGCTGCTCCAGTGGACCTTCCAGGAGACATGGTGCCAGTTCCAGCGCCAGAACTCTCTTTTGTTCATTTGTTTGGGGCTGCAGAGGAGTTTGTTTGGACATCGCACATTGTCTGATGCTTACCATACAGATTTTTTATGCTTTTTAGCAAATTAAAGAAGTTTGCTTTCTTTTAGCTTATTAAGGTTATTATTTTTGTAAAAACAGGAATAGCTATTGAATTTGACTGTATGGGTTTTTTCTTCTTTTATATATTTCCAAAAGGTTTAAGAGACTAGGTTTCCTCACTTTCAGACATCGTGCATCCCTGGGATTAAAGCCTACTAGAGGTCTGGCTGGTTAGAGCGTCATCCCAGTGTTCCAGGGTCGTAGGTTCGATCCCCAGTCAGTACGCATAAAGGAAGCAACCAATGAATGCATCGATAAGAGGAACAACAAATTAATATTTCTCTCCCTCCCTTCCTTTCTCACTAGACTCAAATAAAACTTTTTAAAAGCCCTACTAGATCGTGATACATTACTTTTAATCCGTTATGAGGTTTAACTAGCTGACATCCCGTTCGGGTCTGTGTGTCTGTCTCTGTGTGTCTGGGTTAGGGTGTTCACTTCAGCAGCACGTCCGCTGAGACCAAGGTGCGGTGCGGGGTTTGTGTTTGAGGTCGTGTCTGTTTTACGTGGAGGCTGTGTTAGCCTCAGAGAACAAGCTGAGAAACTTCCCTTGTTTCTCAGTTTGGGGGAATACTTTACATTTTCTGTTCCATAAAGGATTTGCTGGAAGTCCCTGCTAAACTTTGGGTCTTGATTGGTTTTGCAGGCAGGAGGGACAGGACTATAGGGTGGTTTGTTTTTTAAATCCTTATCCAAGGATATGTTTATTGACTTGAGAGAAGAAAGGGGAAGGAGAGAGAGACATTGTTTGCCTTCTGTGTGCACCCAGACCAGGGATCGAACCTGCAACCCAGGCATGTGTCCTGGCCAGGGACTGAACCCACAGCCTTCTGGTGTGCAGGACTGTACTCCAGCCAGCTGAGCCACCTGCCCAGGGCAGGACTATTAACCTCTCACTGCCTCTTCGGTTTGCCTTGTACTTCTTAGCCTGCCTGGGCGTTTTGCTCTGTGAGTGAGTCTCACAGACGGCTCTCTGCCTGGGAAGTTGCCCGCAGCGTTTCAGTGGGAGGGTCAGCCCCAGTGTGCATGCACGGGGAAGTGTGGCGATGAGCCCGCCCCAGCCCTCCTGGGCTGCCTCCCGTGGCTGCACTTTAGAGAGAGCACTCTGTCCAGCGAAGGGCACAAGAGGGCAGTGTGCCTGCTGTCCTACTGTGCCCACGGAGTGCCCGCAGAGCTGCTTTGACCTCAGGAGAGGCCTGCATTGCCAAGGGAAATCCAAAAAGCTTTTTCCTGTGTGACTCAATTTTTAAATTATGCCTGCCCAACTGAATAGCCCGAGGTGCTGTTGGCAGTCCTTCCTGAAGTGGGAGAAGGGTCAGTTGTGCAGAGTTAGAAGACTCTTCTCCAGTGGTCCTTCCTCCCCCCGCGGCTTCTGTGTGGCCCTCTCCCGGCCGGGTCAGTCTGGAGGGACAGGCAGCACCAGCATCTGCTGCTTTGTTTTCCCAGTAATTTTGGCTTTGAGTCCTTCCTACCGTATTAGGTGATTTCTTGTTTTATGTTGTTTTAGCTTCTTACACTGAACGCAGACTTCTCAGTCTTTCTTGTTCTTTTTTGCTCTCAAGCAAGCTTAAACCTATGTTTTCTACAGTGTGGGCACATGTTACAAAACTGGATTTGGGGGCTTTCGTTGGCAATCATGTCAGTATCAGTTTCTTCCCCAGGAGTTTCAACCATTGACAGCTCTTTTCAGGTGTGGGGATTTTATGTTATGAAATTACTCTTTACTTGTTTTGGAGGGTTTATTGGGAGTATTTTCTTGCTGGTAGAGTTGAATGTATTTGGGAAGAAGGTATATATCCCATTTCTATCCTTTTACTGGCTACTGTTTTAATAATTATAAGAATACATTTATATAACATCAAGATTTAATCTCATTTCATAGCCTCACCCTCCAAAGTGAGATAGTGACTTTAGCTCATTCTTTTTTTTTTTTTTTTTTTTTTTTTTTTTTTTTTCTTTAGAGAGAGGGGAAGGGAGGGAGACAGAGAGGAAGAGAAACAGCAATGTATGGTTGCCTCTCACATGGCCCTCACTGGGGACCTGGCCTGCAACCCAGGCATGTGCCCTGACTGGGAATCGAACCGGGACCCTTTGGTTCCCAGCCCGCGCTCAATCCACTGAGCTACACCAGCCAGGGCTCTTTAGCTCATTCTTAATTTTCCCTCTGTTTGTTTTTATTAATTGTGGTGAAGTACACATTACCTAAAATGTATCACCTCATGCACTTCCTAGCACTTCTCTGGGCTCAAGTCGGCAGGTGACGCAGGCGCGCTGTCTGCGTCTGCCCTCACCCAGCCCAGTGCCCTCGGCCACCACACCGCCTGCCTGCCGGGTCGTCCTCTTGATCTGCGGTCCTCGCGACCAGTGTCCGTCATCCTCCTTCTGTGTGTCCAGCACATGCAGGGCACACCACAGGCCTTCATTGGATGACAGATACTCACTTCCTGTGCTGGCAATCCACTCCGACCCCTTCGTTCTCTCTGTGTCGTCGGTACCCATGTCCACGGTGATTTTGAGTCCGCCAGTAGGCACCGGCATGGAAACGGTGTTGGCGACATTGGCTCTGCTGCCCCTGCCCTTGTCCACGGCTGTGCTGCCATACGTGTCATTCCCAGTCCCCTCGAGGGAGGCCTGGGGGGCTCTTCCTGGCACTCAGGGTATTGTTTGCTACTTCCCTTGCTAGATGACGCTGAGAACCAAGCAGCGCACGCTGACGGAGGACTGGGAGATTCTCAAACAGCGGCGGTTCCTTGAAGAGCAGGTGAGGCTGTGGGTTGGCGCCGTTGCTCACTGCGTAGCGAGTGGCTCTGAACGACTGACACAGGGAGCCTGACAGCCCCTCCCTGGGGGGTTGCCATGTCCAGTTTACGCTCGTGGGGTGACACAGTGAGGCAACCAAGCGCACCGACCTCCCTCGAGCAGGGGCCCTTCCTTCTTCACTGTGGTGGCCTCAGGACGCGCAGCTTCCTGGAAACCTGGCTTCCTTTGGCTCTGGTCCTCATGCTGCTGCTGCTGCCCCACTTTCTGAGTCTCCCTGGCCTTGCCCCCACACCTGCACCCGCCTTCTCACCCCCGTGGTCTTTTCTGGCACCACATGTAGGCAGAGGGCCCCGTCTCCAGCTCGCATACCCGATCCCCCAAGCCTCCCTACATGGCTTCTGTCCGGCCAGAAGGCCCTTCCAGCCGCCAGTGTCTCATGGCCGGGGCCGGGGCCGGTTCCGGTTCCTTCTGAAGTCCAGGTGCTCGCCTAGTTGTCGGCAGGTCTGGCTGCTACTTCCTAGGCAGCCCCCAGACCCCTCGTCTGGGCGGGTCTTCCTTCCTGCCGCTGAGGTCCTCTCCAGCCAGCCTTCCTCACAGCTGAGTTCTTTGTCCTGCTTCTGCCGTCTGCAGGCTGGGCACCCAGGCCTCTTGTCAGCTCGTGGATACTCTAGTTGCCCAGCCTGCAGACCCACTAGGCTACACGCTGAGCCCGCTGTCCCCACTCCTGGTGCCCTGAGCCTCCGCCTTGCTCAGCCCAGGGTCAGCAGGTCTTCGGGAGATGTGAGAGGGACGCCCAGCCAATGCTTGCCCCCTGGCTTCTGACCTTGGCCTCCTCCTGGCCTTGCTCAGGCCTGGGCTCTGTGCCCCCCAGCAGCTCTCTGCACACACCTCCTTTTGATTCCATGGTTCTCCCTTTCAGTTTCCTGCCTGTCTGTTCTTCCCGAACAGCAGCCCCATGAGATCAGTGACTCATCTCTGTGCTGCTGCGGGTGCCCAGGTAGTGCCGGCCCATGGCAGGCTCCTGGGGGCGGGAGGCAGGTGTCAGCCGGAGGAACATGTCCAGGGTGGATGATTGCTGGCCTGTGTGGCTCCGCCTGCTCACTCCTGGCCCACTGCCTCTTCTTCTGGCCCTGTCCAACCTCAGGGAGCTGTGAGCTCAGTTTCTAAACGAGCATGACTGACAGCTAGGAAGCACGTAGTAACAGGAGACTTGTCCTACAGAACTAACCTGCTGCTTTACGATTTCCTCCAGTTAACCAGTAAGAAAGCGGTCACTGGCGAGAACAACTTCACAGACGCCGTGAGGCAAGTGCTGTCGTCCCGGCTGAGTGTGCCTGACTGCCCCAGCTGCCACTACCGGAGAAGGTGAGCCAGCCCCGCGGCCTGCGGAGCACGCCTGGCGGGCCCCAGCTGTCTCGGTGACTGCTTCTCCTCCCAAACAGGTGTGCTTGTGATGACTGCAGCCTCTCCCACATCCTCACATGTGGCATCGTGGACCCCCCCGTCCCCGGCGACCCCCATGTCCACCAGCTGCCGCTCCAGGTGGGCTCTGCTCCCGACTGCGTCTCTGAGATGCGCCCGCCCAGCGTGTCGTCCGCAAGCTCGGGGTCGGGCTCCAGCTCCCCAGTTACTGTCCAGCAGCGCCCCAGACTTGTCCTCGCGGACAACGGCCCCGCGCCGGCTTTGTGAGTTGCCTCTTTGTCAGAAGGTTTCGGGGGGGGGGTGGGCGGTGCAGCAAGGGGAGACAGACTGTGACATCTGCGCAAGGGCCGTTGCCACGGTGCTTTCTGAGATAGGCCCGCTGCGGCTTCTGAGCAACCTCTTAACCGTGGGATCAGAATCGCCGCACTTTGACACTGCCTCGTTACCTGGACAGAGGCAGAAGGGTAACTGGTGCCAGTCAGAAACAAGCATGCTGGCGTGCAGGCAGGGCGCACACGCTCTGTCAGGTCAGGGCCACGCTTGCTCCGTGTCCAGTGGAGGACTTGGGTGGTTGCGGTGGCGGGCCATCAAAAGGCTTGGTGTTCCGTGTCCCACATGATCTGCAAGTGCATTTCTGGGGCTCGGGTGCCCCCATGATGGATCGTGGGGATGCTGACACCTGGGGAGTGGGTGTGACCCCAACCAGGGCAACACGCCCCATCACCTCGGGTGCCAGGGGCCCTTGGGAACCCTGAGCAGCCCTTACCTGGTGGGCACCATCTGTGCCTCCTTGGTGAGCTCTAGGTGATAGAGACTGTCACATGTTGAGTCTCATTTTCCTAAAAGTGGAGAAGACGTCCGCGTTTGGCAGTTCTGGTCACTCCTAAAGCCAGAATGCCACCTCCTGGAGGTCTCGGTGCCAGGGCCACAGATGGACAGAGGCGGGTTTCTGCTGACTGCGGGCACCATTCACACGGACCGCCGCTAGGCCAGCTCCTGTCACGCACCAGAAAATGGTGCGTTCCATGTGGCCCATGTGAGTGGTAGCCTCGAACCCAGCCCGTGGGACTTCAGTGAACGTCCCGCGTGTCCGCTGCGCAGAGGTCCTGCGAAAGTGGACGTTTGAGATCACAACCGACTCGAGCACAGCTGCTCTGGGAGCCGCAGACAGTCGGTGCCTCGTCACAGAAGTGCCTTTGGAGTGCTGCTCCGCTGGCGGTGTCTGAAACCGCAGTGGTCACACACACACACACACACACCGACGGCCTGAGCTGGCTCCCGTGCACCTTCGCACTCTATGGAATGGAATTGCATCTGCTCGGCTCCAACAGAGAGCACACTGTCCACCAGGGCGCTTTAGGCGGGACGGAAGTATCACAGCCCTTACTCAGGTCAAGTTGTGGTGACTCCTTCACATTCCTCCTCGGAACGTTTTCCTCCAGCCGGTGCGAGTGAGCCGACAGGCACGTGCTCTGTGCTCAGGCTCCTCAGCAACATTGGGAAGTAGGAGCAGAACTCAGGGGGGAGCCTCTGTAAGGAGGACGGAGTCGGGGGGATTGTCTGAGCCCCTGTGAGCGGCTCACAGCGACCTCTCTGCTTGTCTCAGCTGCAGTGACGACGAAGATGTGGCTCCATTGTCAGCAAAGTTTGCTGACATCTATCCGCTGAATAACTACAGTGACACCGAGGTGGTGGCCAGCATGAATGGACTCCACAGCGAGTTGAACGGTGGCGGGGAAAACCTGGCCCTGAAAGATGAGGTATGGCCGTGGCGATGTCGTCGTGACGTCCACAGTGCAGGGTGGCAGCCAGGCCTGGGGTCTTCATGGGCTCTGCCTGTTTTTAAGTCCCCACAGGTGAGCAGCAGCAGCGGCAGCTCTTCGGAGGCTGACGACGAAGAGGCGGATGGCGGGAGTAGCGGGGAGCCCCCTGGAGCCCCACAGGAAGGCACAGCCCTAGGGAATGGGAGCCCCAGGACAGAGGACAGCAAAGCGGACAGTCCCCCACCATCTTACCCCGCTCAGCAGGTGCGGCTTCATCGCTGTGAACTCACTGTTGCACGAGGGCCCCTTGCTCTGTGTCTGTTTTCCGCACACTCGAGGAGTAGCGCATGCAGGTCGGGTCTTGTCCAGCGGCTTCCAAAGGTCCGCACCAGGGGGAGCCGAGGCGCCTCACCAAGGACCCCCAGGACCGGGGGCTGCGTCTGAGTCTCTCTTGCCGGAGTTCTGTCCGCAGCATCTCGGTTTTGTCCCAGTAGGGGTGGCCGTGTAGATGTCACGGAGACCGCCTCTTTAGAGAAGCCGAGGGGAGAGTTGTTCTGTTTTTAACAAAATAAAATAATATGATGGAATAGTAAAATTTCAGCAAAGGTTAGGTTTGTAAAAGAGCTTTTTTATCCTGGAACGTAACTGTTTTTCTGTTACCCAAAAGTGAGGGTGTCTTATCAGACGATTATATTTTCTTAGTTTTATAACAGACGTTCAAGCAATTTTTTCCTGAAACGAAGAAGAAATGAAGGTCAGGATGCTTGGCTAATCAGTTTGTTTTAATAGTTAGTGTAAGTCTGGTCCTGATAGTGAAGGTGGCGGCAAACAGCCCTGCTTCCCCTGCTTGGCCGTCTGCCCTGCCCCTGGCCCCGGCCCCCAGCGCTGCACACAGTGCTCTCCCAGCGCTCACTGACGCGCATGCAGGAACCTGTCCGTGCTCGCCGGTGTGTAGAGGCTCGTCCTGACGCACACTCCCGTCTGCTCCCTGCCTGGCGGGGCCCTGGCCAACTGTGCGCAGTGCACCTGCGCTCTGCCGTGGGCCTGTGGTCCATTGGGCGGGCGCAGCCGAGCTGTGTCTGGTTCTTCTGTGGCCATCTGCTGCTGGGCACCATGTTTGTCTGCTGTTCGTGAGTGGCCTTACCCACTGGGCGGTCCCTGCGTAAGCAGCTCCATCCCTAGGATGGGTCGCCAGTGGCCTCCCCTGAGCCCTCGAAGAGGCCAATGTCACTGTTTTGGAATTTTGCCCACCTGGTAAGACACAGTGACCTGGGAAGGCTCAGCTGTCGTCCTGTGTCCTTTGGGCCGAGCCGGGCAGCCCTTCGTGTGCTGAGTTTTCTGCCTCAGCGTTGAGTTGTGTGAGATGTTCGTGTGCTGGTGCAAGTCCTGTGTCAAGTGTGCGATTTACACATATTTTCTCTTGGCCTGTGGCATGTGTTAGTTTTTTGTGGTGCTTTTTGAAAAGCAAAAGTTTTTCATTTTGATGCATTCCAGTGTACCAGGTTTTTTCTTTATGAAACATCCTTCTGATGTCACATCCAAGAAAATGTTGCCTGATACACCAACTGTGTTTTAGCTCGTACACACTCAGGTCTGTGGCTCATTTGACTCATTTTTTGTTCACAGTGTGAGGTGAGGGTCTAAATGCATCTTTCTTGCAGGCGTGGCCCTCCGTGTGCCCTGGCGCCGCAGATGCGCTCAGCTCACCCGCCCCTCAGTCCTTCCACCACAGTGGCCTGGACTGCGGCTCTGCAGTGAGCTCGGGAGGTGGGGAGGGCCTGTCCCCCCAGCTCGCAGGCCTTTCTCAAAGTTGTATTTCCATTGAAGTTTTGGAATCAACTTGTTACCTGCTACAAAAACCTGCTTACATTTTTTTTAATCTTTTTTTTTTTTTTAAGATTTTATTTGTTTATCTTTAGAGAGAGGGGAAGGGAGGGAGAGAAACATCGATTGGTCACCTCCACTACACTCCCTGACTGGGTTCTGAACCCTCAACCCAGGCCTGGGTCCTGACCAGGAACTGAACCGGCGACCTTTCACTTTGTGGCACAAGGCACCGAGCCACACCGGTCAGGGGCCTGCTTGGGTTTCTGTGGAGATCGTGTTGAATTCCTGAATATCCTTGAGTCCTTTGGTAGAACCTGCAAAATGCTCTGAGCCCTCATCTTCTATTAGGGGGATGACACAGGTCGATGTGGGGAAAGTTCCGTCCTCACAAAACCGAACCTGTTGCTCTGTGAGCACACTGTCTTTGCACAGAAATCATCTTCAACATCTGATTAAAAAAAATTTCTAGTCGATGGGCCTTGAGCACAGTTTGAAAACTTATTCTTATGTTTAGGTGTTTTTTGATTCTTTAGTAAATGGTATTTTATCATTTTGGTTTTCAGTTAAGTGTGGGTAACGTATGAAAATACTCGTGCAGTTGGTTTCTGGATATCGGTCCTGCGTTCTCTGGCTTCGCGACGCTCGCGCTCCCTCAGTCGGCCTTGCGCTCTCACCCGGCACCCCCCTGCCCTTTCCTTTGGGGGGCTCTGCCTGCACTTGGTGCTCTGATCGGTGGGGCCCCTGCCGTGGCCGTTGCTTCTGTCACGTGGTGTGATCCCTCTTCCTCCCCGTGCTTCCTTTTCTTGTGCCACAGATTTCAGGCACCATTTTCGTCCTTCTGCTGTTTCTTTCATTGTGTCTTCTGGTTTGTTCAGGGGTGTGGGGGTTCGGCCAGGCTTCTGGCTCGCTCACCTTGAGTCCCCGCAGGTGCACGTGAATAAACGCTTCTCCGCTGCCGTTTCCCTCAGTTGATTTCCAGAGCCACAGACAGTTGTGTTCAGTTTGACACTTCATTCCACCTTAGTGGAAGTCCGTCTCTGGTCCGATCTGCCTTCGTCACCAGCCCCTTGTTCCTGCGCAGACAGCCGCTGGGGAATGGGGTGCGCACCACTCTCTTCAGGTTCCTGCGGTCCTGGGTTCTCTGGTCCCTCTTTTCCCACAGAAGGAGGGCCCCAGCCGACAGGGTGTCAGGATGAGCCTGTCCCTGCTGTGCACCTGCTCAGCAGGGTGCTTCTGCCTTGAACTGCACACCGTCTCCGTCTCTCTGAGTAAGCAGGTACTTCTTTCCTTCAGGCTGAACAAGCTGCGGACACTTGTGAGTGCCACGTCTGTAAGCAGGAAGCTTCTGGACTGCCATTGTCGGCCATGACAGCTGGAGCCTTTCCTCCTGGCCACCAGTTCCTGAGCCCGGAGAAGCCCACACACCCCGCTCTGCACCTGTACCCCCACATCCATGGGCACGTGCCCTTGCACACCGTCCCACACCTGCCTCGCCCTCTGATCCACCCCACCCTGTATGCAGCGCCCCCCTTCACACACAGTAAGGTAAGTCGGGGCAGAAAGGGCCTGGCAGACAGAAACCCATAGACTGGCAGGTCGTCTAGAAGAGCACCCACTCTCGCTGGGAGGGCCTGCCAGGGCTTCCTTCTACTGTCAGCTCTAAGCTCTTGGAAGGTTGAACCTTTACATTATAAAAACAGTTACAAGAGTCCTGGTTTGTTCCTTCAGAATTCACTAGAATGGAAGGTTCTTCAGGTGATGGGTCATACCTGGGGCAACTGCCTTGTGGCTTCACGGGCTTGGCTCGTCTGGGAGGGGCACCGGGGTCCCTTTAACATCGACTGGGTGCCCGGGTCTGAAACAGCTGTACTCCAATCAGAAAAGCAGAGGACGAGTGGAAACGCCCGGCTGGAAGGAGACACCCTGGGCGCAGCGCACCGGAGCGTCCCCATACCACGCGGCTGAGAGCGGCAGCCGGAGGCAGACCGGACAGGGCCTCTGAGGCTGCCCAGGGCAGGCAGGGGTGGGGGTCCTGGAAACGTCAACTTCTGGGAATCTGCCTTCTCACTGGCCCCTGTGCGCCTGTTCACTGCCCTGGACTCCCTGGGGGTTTGGGGGGGACTCGGCGTCTGGCGCTGTAGATAGCGTTGCCTCTCTAGCCGTTTTGAACTCAGCCTTACTCTCACCATGCATCCTGATTGTTATCAGTTATTCCAGTTCAAGGTCGTTTCTAATCAAAAATAGGATTCTGGCCAAATCCTTTGGATCTATTCGTGTAAAAGAGCAACCAGCTGAGATAGAAAGGGAAGGCATGTCACGGAGGGGTTTTCCAGGGTCCGTGCGCGTTTTTGTCCCTGCATGGGTGCGGCGGGGGGCGGGGGGGGGGGGGGTGAGTTGGGTCTGCCGTTGTTGTGCCGGGCGGGGTGAGCACTGCTGCTTGAGAATTGACTGGAATTCTTCAGCCATGTTCTCTTACAAACTAAGCACTTGGAAACCATATCCAAGTTTATGTCTAATTGGGTTGAATGTTGCATAGTCTGAGCATTTAAGGATGCCTTTGTTCACAGGGTGATTTAAGTAGCGTTTCAGGTGTAGACAGTAGGTCGTCAGTAACGTTTCGCTCAGCGCTGTTTCATTACAGCGACGAGACTGACGATGGATGCTGCAGGGCCCTGGCTCTTCCTTGTGCCAGCCCTCTTGTGCTGGAACTGGCTGTGTTGTGCTTCGTTCTGCTTGAGGCCCCAGCCGTCTTCGAGGCCAGGCTGCTCTTGCCGTCCGCCCCACCTGTGCAGGCTCCTCCCCTGGGTGCCTGTGTGTGGCTGGGAAGCTGTCACCCCGTTCTTACCTGAACAGAGGTTTGTTTTCTCTGTTCTGAAGAGAGAGTACAGAATGTTCTCTTACTCTTTCTCACTGGTAGACACTGTCAAGAGTTAGTTCCTGAAATTCTTTGTCTAGTCATGAGACTGGCCATTCCCAGAGGGCATGGGGACACTGTAGTTTAAAACCAGCTTCCTTGGACTCGTGGCCTTCTCTCAGGACGTCACAGCTAGTCTGCAGATTGAGGGGAACCCACACTGGGGAAGCATCGTCTGTGTCTGCAGTCTCTGTACTGGATGCCGAGTAGACTTTGCTCTGGGAGGCGGGTGTGGGAGATTCGCGGGTGGAAAGGCAAAGCCAAGGGACAGGCCGGCAAGCTCTGTCTCCCCCACTGTGCTGTCACTGTCTGCCAGGACTGTTCACTGACGTGTGTGAATGGTGCTAGCCGGGTGCTTTTCTTACCTGGAAAAGGGAGATGTTAGACCTTTTCTCTAAACAAGCTTGCCTCGTCCCTTACCAGGTCTTGCAGATGAGTTTGCCTTAATCTGAGGTCATCTGACTTAGTTACGTGCTGTGGTGACACCTGACTTAAATGCAGGAGGTGGTCACAGCTCACGGGAGTCAGTAGGAGCACCTGTGAGAGAGCAGCCGGGCCGCAGAGGGGAGCGCATTGTTGCGTTCCTGTTCCTGCGCGGCAGCTCTCAGAGGGGCCGGGCTGCTGGGGAGACGCGCCCAGCGAGGCTGGGTGGTGCACGGTGCATGCGCACAGAGGCACTTTGGCTTGCCTCTGTGTCTGCGTTGTCACGGGCTCTGCTGCGATGGCGGGCGTCGCCGTTCAGACGCGCTGTCATCATTCATCATGGTTCCATTGTCAGTGGCCCAGGCTTTGGCCGTTGTGGGTGAAACTGAGGACCTGAAATGATCAGGATGAGGATCACAAGAATTTCACTTCTTGTAATTAGGAAAACTTGAAGACTCTTTCTTTTTGTCAGATGTCTCCACATCAGTGATACATTTAGTTTGTATGTTGAGGTAAAAGTTATTTGAAAGTTAAATAAAAGTAGTTGCTGGAGGAAAATACAGTAACAAAATGCTAGAAAAGAAATTAAATCTGTGGCAGGGTATTTCCAAGTATTTCGGGGTTTCCCAGCTACCTTTCTGTTACTGAACCCTACTTGAATTCCATTCTGTTCTGGGAACTGTGTGTCTCGATGATTTTCAGTGTGTTACGGTTGCTTTATGGCCCAGAGTGGGGTCTGTCTCGGTGAAGGTTTCATGGGAGCTTGGCAAGAATGCGTAATCCGCTGCTGGTGGACGAAGCGGTCTGCAGGTGCCAGTTAGGTGCGGCTGGTTGGCGGGGCTGTTGAGTTCGACCGCGTCCTTGCTGACCTTCTGCCTGCTGGGTCTGTCCGTTCTGATGGAGGGGTGTTGGCATCTCCAACCGTGAGAGTGGAGTCTTGTTTCTCCTCACAGTTCCAGCAGTTTCTGCCCCACACGGTGTGATGCTCTGTTGTTAGGTGCATACCTGCTAAAGACTTTTTCATCTCTTTGGAAAATGGACTGTGTAATGTTGCATGACTCCATTATCCCTGGTGGCTTCCCTTGTTCAGAAGTCAGTAAAGCTGCTCTAGCTTCTTCCTTCTGATTGAGATAAGCTTCAGGTTAGCATGCACACCCTTGTCCACCTCTTAACTTTTAATGTGTCTGTGTCTTTATACTTAAAGTAGGTTTCTTGTAGACAATATATAGTTGTCTTGTTTTTTAATCCACTCTTGACAGTCTTGTCTTTTTTTTTTAAAGACTTATTTATTTATTTTTTAGAGCGGGGCAAGGGAGGGCGAAAGAGAGGGAGAGAAACACCATTGTGCAAGAGATACATCCATCAGCTGCTTCTCATGTGCCCCCACTGGGGACCTGGCCCACAACCCAGGCATGTGCTCTGACCAGGATTCGAACCAGCGACATTTGGTTCACAGGCCAGCACTCAATCCACTGAGCCACACCAGCTGGGGCATGTCTTTTAAACTTTTAACTGAGCATTTTCTAGTTCCATTTAATCTCTTCTCTTAGTATATTGATTATTCTTATTTTTCAAATGTGTAACAGTTGTATTGGAGTATACATTTTAACTAATCTAAGTCCCCTTCAGACAGCACTGCGCTGCTTCTGTGCAGTGTAGGTGCCTGTAGCAGGTCCCTCCCGGCCCCGGAGACGTGTGGTCATTGTTTCTACTCCCCCACGGCCACCCGGTGAGCGCACTGCTGCCATCTCCGCTGCAGACGACGCTGTGGAGTGACGTCAGACCAGTGAGCAGTCCGAAGAGGCTGCACTTCCCTGTGTTTCTTCCGTCTCGGCTGCGCCCCCTGTCTTCCCGCAGCCCCCCGCCGGCTGCCCTGCAGCCCAGTTTCTGCCTGGAGGAACCTCGGCGTTGCTCACTCTGCTTGTGGGGCAGGCCTGCCGCCATGGGCTCTCTCAGGCTGCGTCTGTCTGAGGAAGTCTGTACTTCTCCCCCACTTTTCAAGGATGATTTCCCTTGATGCAGGATTCTAGGTTGGTGGGGGTTTCTCCTTCAGCACGTAAACGCAGCTGACTTCACTCTTCTCGCTCGACGGTTTCTGATGAGATGTCCTCTGTAGTCCTTTTCCTTGTTTTAAAAGTGCAGAGACACCTTCCCTCCTCTGCTCCCAGACTGCTTCCAAGATTCTCTTTTCTGTTTTGGTTTTCTGCATTTGAATGTGATGTGCAGAGGGGTAGTTCTGGGGGCACCCACCCCATTGGGAGCTCTCTGAGCTTCCCGGCTGTGTGGTGCGGTGGGTGTCGTCAGTTTTAGAGCATCCTCAGCACTGTGACTTCACACATTGCTCCTGTCTGCGCCCTCTCTGTTCCTCCTGGTGTCCCAGTGACCGTATGTTGCATGTTTTAGAATTCTCCCACAATTCTTGGGTGTTTTGTTCTTTTTGGTGATGGTGGTGGTGGTGGATTTGTATTATTTCTCTGCATTTTCATTTGGAAAGTGCTCAGTGGACATTCTGTGATGCTCACTGACTCTTCCCTGGCTGCGTCCAGTCTACCGCTCAGCTCCTGGAAAGCACGGTGTTTGTTTCTAGCCTCCCTCTGACCACGAGTTCCATCTCTTTTTTTTTTTTAAAGATTTTATTTATTTATTTTCAGAGAGAGGAGAAGGGAGAGAGAAAGAGCAATGTATGGTTGCCTCTCACATGGCCCTCACTGGGGACCTGGCCCGCAACCCAGGCATGTGCCCCGACTGGGAATCGAACCGGGACCCTTTGGTTCCCAGCCCGTGCTCAATCCACGGAGCTACACCAGCCGGGCAAGTTCCATCTCTTTTTTCACGTCACTCACATGCTCTTATGTGCTGTCTGCTGCGTCCACTAGAGCCCTGAGCGTGGTGACCGTTTCCAGCCGTTCTGTCCCTGCCCTCCCACCACCCTGCTGCCGCGTCTCTGCGCCACGTGGAGCCCGTGTCAAGCCTCCTGTTCCTCCTCCTCCTCCTCCCTTCGTCCCCCGGTTCCTTCTGAGCCTTTTTGCATCAGTCTTCCAGTTAACCCTGCAGAGGTCGCCCCTGGTCTGAGAGATACAAACCACCTCTTTTCTTACATATTGTTACATGTATCGGGTACACAGATTCCAGGTCATGTCTGGGCTGACACACGTCATAGACACGCAGGTAGCTATCTTGTGTCTGAGTGAAACCTCAGGACCTCGGTCTGTTTGTTGTTTCGGCTGACACGTTGTTTCCTTATTTGTGTGGTAACTTTTTATTGTGAGGTCATGTTCGTCTCACTCTGTGAGAACCCCGAGACCTGAAACAGGAGCCTCCTCCAGGGAGGGTTTCCGTGCACTGGTGTGAGGTGCCCAGGTGGCGCCAACCCGACTGGGGCCCCGCCAGCCCCTCTGGACAGCCTCAGGCTCTCCTGCCTCCTGCAGGACCTCAGGCCCAGCCCCTCCGCCCGGCCCTGATTTCTCCCGCGGCGCGCTCACCGCTGCTTTGTGAACGGGGTCCCCTTGCTTTCTCAGTGGCTCAGCACTTGGTTGCAAAGGTGTTGGTGCCATGTGTCTGGGATCTAGAAGAAAGTGTCCCCCTTTGTGCGGCCGCCCCCGTGGAGGGGGAGGGAGCGTGTGACCTCACAGAGCAGAACAGACGTGAACTGGCGGGGCAGTGTCACCTACCGTCTCACAAGGTCCAGGGGTGGGCAGCCCCGACGGTGGGGCCAGATCGGGGCTGACCCCAAGGCTTCCGGCCTTAAGTCCTGCGTCTTCTCTCTCTGGAAAACACATTGTGAGTCGTCCTCACGCTAGTTCAGGGTCTAGGGACAGAGGTAGAGGGACATCTTGAGTTCTGTGCTGGGACTGGAGGACTATTTGAGAGTGGTCTCCAGGTCACTGTCACTGAGTCCAGTGCATCGAGGGGGCCTTCTGAAGGGACCCCTCAGAGCTCTGGGCCACATGCATATGTCAGCTCCCTTCGCAGGTCACTGAGGCCCAGTCACTGCAGAGCTGTCTCATGACGCTGAGTGTGGCACAGGTGTGCGTTCGGGTTGGACTCCAAGAGTGGAGACAGCTCCGTGGGCATGCGGGCACGCAGCTGTACTCTGGGGCTCCATGTGACCTGTGGCCTGTGTTCTGAGTCGGAGGCCCTGCTCCCACGTTCTGGCCTGAGAAGCGGCTGGTGCTCCTGTCCGCGTGGTTCCTCCATGTGGGTGCTCGGTGTGGGTGGGCCCTCTGCACAGGCGTCGGTACTGGGGGCTGTGGGACCCTGAGTCCTGCGCGTCTCGGGCTGGGCCGTCCACTCCCACGGGAGCCCTCAGCTTCGGGAAGGCATCTGATTGGGCACGTGGGTGTGGGCGCTCCCGTTTAAAGCAGAAGTTTGCTCCCCTGTGCGTCTCTTTGTGTCGGGGGGAGCAGTTCAGAGCTGTGTGTCACAGATGGACACGGCATGGATGGCGTCACGTGGAGTCGGTGCTCTGAGTCAGCAGCAGCGTTCCCATGGTGAGGGGCTCACCTCCTGCTGAAATCTCTGGCGCGCTGCCGAGATGTGGCCCCAAAATGGTCTGCTTGGCAGGCACCCATGTTCCCTGAAGGCAGCCCCAAGCTGGTGAGGGCAGTTAGTGTCTCGCGCAGCCGTGGCCTGTCTGTCATGGTCCCTGCTCCCTTTGAGATTGGCCGCTGGGCCTCCCTTTCAGAGTCGGTGGCATCTGAGGAGGTGTGTGAACTGAGTGCAGTCGTCAGCACACGTTGACTTTGTCACTGTCACATGGCTGTGTCCCCTCGCCTCTCCAGGCTGCGCTCTGCTCAGCAGTCACTGGGCATGCGGTGGGTGCCAGGCCCTGCGCCCTGTGCTGGGAGGGAAAAGCCAGCCCATCCCGTGCTCAGGACACAGTCCGAGGAGAAGGCAGAAACACGCTCGATGTACAAACCAGAATGCTGTGATGTCCCTTTGTAGAAACGACAGGGGCAGAGTGGAGGGGCGGCGGCGCGGAGGGGACGCTGGCTGTGGGGCGGCGGGTGGCTCTGCAGAGGAGACCCTGTGGGGACAGGGTCTAGAAGGATCTGCACAAGCTCTCTGGACAGTTGGGGGCTGTTGGTCCAGGCCATCCACCATGCTTTCCCAGGCCTGTCTGGGCGGGTGGCGCTCGGAAGTCCCTGAGGCGCTGCAGAGCCCACCCCGCTGGGCTGGAGGTGGGGCCACCTCCCAGAGCAGCGGTTGTGGTGGGGGATGGGGGAGGCTGCCGTCTACCTGTCCTGCGTCTCCACCCCTTAGCAGACCGTCTTCAAGACTGAGAACCCTTCTGCTCCCGTTACTTTCCGTCAGAGTCTTCTCAGCGCAGCCGGTCTTAGCGTGTCTCCCGTCTGCAGACGCAGCGTCTCGCTCTCTCTGCCCCATGTCCCCTGCGGCACAGCTGCCTCCGGCTCCTGCCTGCACCCTGGGCAGCCAGTCCAGATCGGTCTCTTCCCACTCTCCAAGTTCCGAGTGCTCCTTCCAGCCTCACCCTGCACCTGTGCCTCCCTGAGCCCAGTCCAGGTCAGCAGGCGCACTCACTGGCCCGGATGAAGTGACTGCCGCTCTGCTGTGTTGTGGGAAGGCGCCAGCCCCGAGCACGGGTGCGCTGTGGGCAGGACCGCAGTCACGCAGGCGTCGTGGTCCACCCGCTGTGGTGCTCACGGAGTGCTGACTGTGGGCCGTGCAGCGTGCCGACCGCTGACGCACGTTGTCTGATTTGAGTCCTGCCACAGCCCCTGGAGGCAGGTATTGCTGTGTTCTAGCAATGCAGCTCAGAAAGAGTGGGCAGTTTGCCTGAGGTCACACAGCTGGTGGAAGGGAGAGCCAACATTGAACCCCTCAGTCTGCAGCCCGAAGGCTGAGAGCGGGACCAGAGTGCACGTCCAGCTCCGTCACTGACCACCTGCTGGGGTGGAGCTGCAGACAGCCCTTTCCAGCTCGACGTCCAGTTAGGCTGCGGCCCTGAGAGCTCTGACGTCCTGTTCTCCGTGTCGTCACCATTCCTCACCCCCCAGCGGCCTTCAGTGCCATCCTTCGCCCCCGCGGCTCGGTCTGCACCCTGCCCCAGGCTGGCCTTTGTGCTCACCCAGCCAGGTCGCCTCACCCTGCTCTGCAGCCTCCTGTGGCCCCCAGCCCTCAGGACAGGTGTTATACAAAGTCCTGTCATTTGACCTCTGGGGCCCGTCAGCCTAGGACACAATTGTCCGTGGACACGGACCATCCCCATACCCTGTTCCCCTTGTCTTTCCTCCACCCCTTGCCTCAGCCAGGCCCCCAGGGTTCTGCCAAACCATCACCTGCTTTTGGAAACTCCCCGAAGCCCAGCCACGTGAGTGCACAGCACTCGTCGCTCGCCTGCGTCGTGAGGGTGGCGCGTGCAGGCGCAGTTCCGGGAGCCAGGCTCGTAGCTCCCTAGGGGGCCATACGGGTGTAGGCCTGCCAGGGAAGGCCGTGTGCGGGGCAGCGGCAAAGGTCCCGGTGGCCCACTCCCTCGTGAAGCTTATAGGATTTGGGGGCGTTTGTTGACTCGGTAGGTGGTTGTAAGTGCGGTAAGTGGCGAGAGGGAAAACGGTGGCTCTGTTGTGTTTGAGGGAAGGCCCGTGTCTTGGTGTAGGTGTTGGGTGGTGAGGCAAAGTCAGTGGTGGCTTCTCTGAGGAAGAGGCACTTGGGCCTGAAAGGTGAGCATCCATCAGTGGGGTCCTGAGCTTCGGTCCGCACACACTAGAACACACTTGGTGTGAGCGAAGTTCCAGGCCAGGGCAGAGCTAGGAGTTTGAGGACCAAGGGCAGCCAGTGTATGCTGGGGCTCAGTGAGCAGGCAGGACAGGGCTGGGCCACGGCTGTGAGTCCCCGCCATGTGGGTGGTGGCTGGGTGGCAGGCAGGGACGGGAGGACGTTCGGCTCCCTCCCTTAGACAAGGGCTGTGCCCGGGGCTTCCAGCAACTTGAAACGCCTATTTCTTCCCAGAAGTCTGCCCTCTGCCCCCACGAAAGAACACTGGTTAAGAGTTTTGCCATCTGTCATCATAGAGTCCGAAGTTGACATTTTAGCAGTGATCATTAGAATGTCAAGTGAGAGTAAGCCAGAGGGACGGATCTTATGCAGATGACCACATTTCAGATGGGACCGGGGCAGCTTGTTAACCGTTGCTGAGCACCTCCAGGTCCGTCGGACGTAGTCCTCGAGGCACCAGCTGCTTTCAGAACCTCCGTCTGGGTCGGGTCCGGCTGTCAGCTGTGTCCCACCGGGGTGCCTCTCACGGCGAGCCTGTCCCTCAAGGTCTCCAGGAATGCCTGTCTGTCTGTAGCCTGACTACACAGGTAAACAGAACGTTAATTCTGGTATGTGATTAGAACTCTTTTTTTGTAGGCTTTACCGCCAGCACCTGTTCAGAATCACACAAACAAGCATCAGGTATTCAATGCATCTCTTCAAGACCATATTTACCCGAGCTGTTTTGGGACTACTCCAGAGTGGAATAGTTCTAAGTTTATAAGTCTTTGGGGATCAGAAGTGATGAATGATAAGAACTGGAGTCCTGGCACATTCTTGCCAGATACAATTTCTGGTAAGGAACCTGTTAAAACTTTATTCAAGTTTTACAATGATCCGAGCGGAGCAGATGGCCATCTGTGGCTGGGGTCTCCCGTGGAAGCCTCAGAGGGGCGGGCCCTTGTGCAACTGTGCCCGGGCTGCTCGCTCCCCTGCCTCGGTCTTCCCCTGCCTCGGTCTTCCCCTGCCTCGGTCTTCCTCTGCCTCGGTCTCCCCCTGCCTCGGTCTCCCCCTGCCTCGGTCTCCCCCTGCCTCAGTCTCTGGTGGGCAGCCCCTTGGGCCTGTCCTGCTGCTCCACCCCTCTGTGTGGGTCCCAGCCTCTGTGGGTGGGGCTCCGGGGCTGCGGTCTCTGCCGCCCCAGTGCTGCTGGGCGTCTCGTGTCCAGGGCTCAGTGTTCGGCCTGTGGTTCTCAAGTGGTGGTAACAGCCAGACCTTGACCCAGTGCACGCACAGGCGGTGCGACAGGGCCACGGTCAGCTGGCATGCTGTGACTGACATTCCTCCCCTGTCTCTGCACCGACCCTCCCTGGGGTCTGTCCCGCTGACAAGCCCGTCCTCCCAGCTGTTACTGCAGCAGCCGGGCCCCTGAGGAGGGGCTGGTCCCCACACCCCCTCTCTGTTGTCACGTGGTTAGAGCCCCTGGTGGCCTCACGCCCAGCCCCTGCATATGGTCAGAACAGCAAGCTAGACTGGACACCTGGTCTGTGCCTGGAAAGGGTTTCTAGCTGTGTGACCTTGGGCAAGGTGCTTAGTCTCTCTGAGCCTGGGTTTCTTCATCTTCAGGATGGGAACAGCAGCACCATGCTCAGAAAGTAACTGTAAGGCATTGACCAAGTCCTGGGAAGCACCTTGCACAGGCACTGGCACCCAGTGGGCGCTCAGGAGTGGAGCAGGGCCCACGCAGCAGGGCCCTCACTCCACGCAGCCCCGGAGTTGAGTGTCACCTGCAGGCTCCTTCAGGTTTGAGCCAAACAGCGTTTCTTTTAGAAGCCTGATGTCCCCTTTCTTCTCTCGAGGGAGTGACGTCCTCGGGCCGACGCTCTCAGAACCGAGAGCCGACACCCTCTCACCTCCGACGAGCAATGGAGCGCCTGCCGTTTTGGACTGTAAGGAGAAAAAAAATGCTGCAAAAAAGAAATGTTTGTACAATTTCCAAGATGCTTTCATGGAAGCAAACAAAGTGGTGATGGCTACCTCATCAGCCACCTCCTCTGTGTCCTGCACGGCCACCACAGTGCAGTCCAGCAACAGCCAGTTCAAAGTGTCGTCCAAGAGGCCTCCGTCCATAGGTAAGGTGCTCACTGCTCTCTGTAACGGCCCTTCACTGGCCTGGCCAGGGGCAGGCGGTGTAGCCTGTGCTCCCACCCAAAAGAACGGCCCCCTCCCAGTAGTGTCCACTGGGGCTCAGCCTCGTTGGTCCTGCCTTTCGCCTCTGCACCTGCTGGTGCAGCGTGAGCACAAGGCAGGTCGCTAGGCATCTGAAAGCAGAGTGTGGGGGGCGAGCCTGTGGGCGCTGCCAACGTGCAGGAAGCATGGTCGCCAGACTCTGGCCTGTGAGCACAGCGCTGAGGGCCTGGAAGCAGGGGCTCCATCTGCCAGTGGTTGACGTCAGGGGACTGGGGGGCTGGCTCCTGGGGGCCTTGCAGCGCAGAGAGCGGGAGCAGCTTGAAGCACACAACTGAAGTCAGGAGTCTGGGTGCTCGGCGCGGGTGGGGGGTCTTCCTGACGGCCGATGAGAAGCTCCCTGTCGCCCGCCTGCCATGTGAGCAGAGCGACAGGAGCAGGAAGCCGTACTGAGCCAGCAGGGTGGCGGCCGTGCAGGTGCGCACAGGCAGTGAGTGCTGAGGGCCGCAGAGTCAGCATGGGGGGGCAGGTCACCTCTGTGGAGCAGCACTCAGAGGGGATTGGCAGGCCACCCCATGTGCACCTGGCCAGATGTCACCCTGCCACCTCCGAACAAGCCAATGCTGGGTGCTTCCCGGGCCCCAGGTGGAGACGGTACAGCAGGACTCGGGCAGGACCAGTGCCCGTGGCACTTCAACTCAGCCTGGTGTAAGCCCGGGAACCCAGGTGGGTGGGCGCCTGGCTTGTCCCCGCTGGACGTCAGCATGGTGAGAGGGAGCGGTTAGAGAGGCTGGGCTGGGGGGAGAGCCGTGGGGGACGTGTGGGGCGGCGCCCCCCTGAGGGGGCTGTCCGCACCTGAGGACATCCTGGCGGTGGGGGGTGTCTGCTGCGCCAAGGCGGGCCTGCTGTCGGGGGCTCCTGCCAAAGCGTGCGGGAGAATGTGCGTGTGAGGGAGAAAGGAAACGGGACAGGGTGTCAGCTAGTGAGGGTCCCGGTGGAAAGTAGTGGGTGTTCTTTGTGCTGTTTCTCTCTATTTTCTATGATTTGAACATTTTTAGGAAAAAAAATTGGTGAAAAGTCTATTAAGAGGAGCGTGAGTGTGTGTGTGGCTCAGCTGTTGGCACGCCTTGTCTCTGATGCAGGTGAGGTCTTCCACGGCATCAGCAAGGAGGAACACAGGCACGCCGTGCCAGCCGCCCCAAGGAGCAGCCCTACGGGCCTGGCGCCGCTCCCCACTCTCGCCCCCGCCGCCCTCTCTCCAGCCTCCACGCCTCACCTGGCAAACCTCACAGCCCCCACGTTCCCCAAAACTGCGGCCCCGTCCCCTGGGTTTGTGGATTCGCGCAAGAGCTTCTGTCCTGCTTCAGTGGCACCCCCGCCCCCCACCACAGATGGCTCCATCAGTGCGCCTCCAAGTGTCTGCAGGTGAGCCCAGGTCCTGGAGGAGAAGGCCAGGGCATTTTGGAAATGGGGTGCCATGCCCCCTAACACCGGGGCATGGCAGCTGTAGGAACCCTATCTCCACTGTTGTGCAGCGTGACAGCCAGTGAGATGTGCGGGGTCAGGGATGGGTGCCCATCAGAGGCTGGGGTCTGGGCGGAGCCAGGCTCCCCCCCACTCCCCCCACTGGTGTGCAGCCCCTCCCAACGCTGACAGCAGGGGGGCTGGGCCCTGGGGGCGGGGTTAAGTTGTATCTGTTGCACATCAAACTAAGTACAACAGTACAACCGTCACGCGACAGTTTTTTTTTAAGACAGTATTCGTTACCCTTGAACTGGCCTGTTTGAAGCCATCCCCCGACCCCAAGATGGAGTGGTAGCGAGGGGCAGCAGAGAGACTCTGTGCCCGACGAGGCCATCTAGGTGTGACTGCCCACCACACGGGCCCCTCACCAGTCACCACCCGCCTGCCCCGACTCGGAGCCCTGTGTCCGTGCGGGCCACGTGCCCTCTGCCTCGCTCACGTCGGTGGTGCGGGGCAGAGCCCCACGGGGCGTGCTGTGCGCTGACAGCCCGTGTGCGGGTTCGCAGTGACCCGGACTGCGAGGGGCACCGCTGCGAGAACGGCGTCTACGACCCGCAGCAGGATGACGGGGACGAGAGCGCCGACGAGGACAGCTGCTCCGAGCACAGCTCCAGCACCTCCACCTCCACCAACCAGAAGGAGGGCAAGTACTGTGACTGCTGCTACTGTGAATTCTTCGGGCACGGCGGGGTGAGTGCCGGGCCACGCATCCCTCCGTGTCTGGGCGACAGTCACGGCGTGGGCAGGTGAAAGGCCAGGTGGGGTTCAGGGTGTGGTTTATTGTGTGGGAACTTCACTTGCAGCCTAGTTCATGCCAAGGTCTGGTTTGAAACAATGATTCCACTTCCAGGCTGTCCATACCCTGAGGGTGTAATGAAAACTGTAGCTATAAGGATTTCAACACAGCATTGTTGCACATTTGTGAATTTTAAAGTAGTTGATGGGAGGTGTTGCCAACTGACCACCCAGCCATGGGTGGCGGGGAGGCCAGAGAGGTAACCGCTGTACGGGACACCAGCAGTGTGCGTGCAGCTGGCTGCCCCTCCTCTGTGCACGGGGGCACTGGCACACAGGTGCGCTCGCACATTCTGCAGGACGGCCATTTGTGTCCCTAGGAAACGCCAGTCCTCGTGCCGGGGCGGCTGTTCTTCTGCCACCGCGGCTCTGCCCGTGGCCCCACGCCGTGCGCCTGTGCGCGGTGGTCACTCAGAAGCTCTGGCGGGGGGATCATGGGAGATTGTTTTCTTTTCGGCACCGGAAGAGAAACCTACAAATGGGTGAAAAGACACACAGACTCATTCACTGACAGGAAGAGATCACCACAGTTTACCATGTGAAAAGCAGATTAATAAGTGTCTGTAATTATTTCTTTTCAGTTTAAACATATTTATATTTGTACGTAATTGTACATACTTTACCAGTTGTTCCATGAATGTATAAATTTTTTTCTTGCCAGTTGTTTCTCTTATTTCCTTATTTCTCGTGGTGAGCATGTATTTGAGTAATAAGGAAAAGTTATTTTTAGAAATAGCCTGAAGTTTATGTTCAGTGTCATTAAAACTTAAAGCTTAATTTAGTCATGTTCTCTTTTGATTGTTTTAGCCCCCAGCTGCACCAACAAGTAGAAATTATGCAGAAATGAGGGAAAAGCTTCGCTTGCGGCTGACGAAGAGGAAGGAGGAGCAGCCGAAGAAAGCAGACCAGCTGTCGGAGCGCGAGAGCGTGGTGGACCACCGCCGGGTGGAGGACCTGCTGCGCTTCATCAACAGCTCCGAGACCAAGCCCGTGAGCAGCTCACGTGCCGCCAAGCGGGCGCGCCACAAGCAGAGAAAGGTAGCCCAGCCTGTGTCTGCACGCACCTCTGCGTCTGTGCAATGAGGACCTCGGGGCACGGAGCTGCCACACTTGCCTGTGACATCAGTTGACCTGCACAGGCCTTCAGGCCTTTGTGCTGGCCAGCGTGGGGTGCAGAGCCTCCGCCTCTGTGCCCAGGGAAGCAGAAGGAGAGGGCAGTGGGGTGACTTTGCCAGGAGGCAGGGACAGGACCTTTGGCACAGCAGCAGCCGCAGCTCCCGTCTCACCCCACAGCCATGCCATCTGGACGGGAGGAGGCCAGCACACGGCGTTGATGTTGAGGGTAGCAGAGTGAGGGGACAGGCATTGTGTATGGTGCTGGGTAGTTCCCACCTCCACACGGGACTGGGATGTCACAAAGGCAGGTCTGCCCTGTGGTGGGCTATGATGGGGCCTGACCCGGGGCCCAGCGAGGGAGCAGAGTGCTCTGAGACTGCCACCAGCTGAGAGGCTGTGTCCTTCCCTGCGCGCTCAGACTGGAAGTGACAGGAGCAGCATCTGCTCTGGGACCAACCCCTCGGTTCTCCTGGGGGTTTCCCACAGAACCCTGTTCCTCAGCAGGTCCAGACGTCTTCCTGGGTGCAGCCACCTCACGGTGTCAGTTGCAGAGCCAGCCCTCAGCAGGCATCGGGGCTGACAGAGGGAACTGGGAAAGCTGGAGGGCTCTGGCCACAGGAAGGGTGGCCTGCTGTGGAGAACAGCCCCCCCGGCACCTGCAGTCTGGCTCCACCTCGGCAGGGGTGGTTCTCAGCGAGTTGGGATTGCTCTGCTCAGTGGCATACTCGTCCAAACCCTGCTGGTGCCGCAGTCCTGAAATAGGTCTACACTGGCTCTCAGGGCTGATTAGGGACTTTGGGGGAGACATGCTCTCCATCCAGAGGTGTCACGGCATCGGGGGCTCCAGGGTGTCCCCAGGCCCGGAGACGTCCCTGTGGAGTCATTAGAAGCCTTGGGATTGGCTCAGGTGCTTTTCAGGGTTCTCCCCATCCTGGTCTCCTGGCCTCTGTCCTTGTGAGCCGGTCTGGGTCCAGACTTGATGCCATGACCCCTCGGGCTTACCGTGGTCACCCTCAGCATCCACTCGTGCCGTGTGCTCTACTGAGCACCCCGCTTCACAGAGTGACCCACAGACTGGCTTTGCGTCTTGTTGGTGGGCTGGTTGTTGACATGAAGGCAGTGTCGAGTCCACTGTGATTCCACCCTCGAGCGGGCCTGCCCGCAGCCCTGAGCGGTGGAGGCAGCCTGCCAGCTTGGCATGCACACCCTGGCTGCCATGGAGGCTTCTCTTCAGTGGATGCCGCACGGGCTTCTGATAGCTCCCACTGGCATTGTGAGAGTCGTTTCTGAAAACCCCTCGTTAGGTCTTTGACATGATTTTATATATAATTTAAAAAAAAACAAAAACGAGTAAATCATGTCTTAAAAATAACGCCTACTGAAATACTGTGAAAAATAATTTACCCATGGAAGGACTTTTATGTTTCCCACGCAGATTGTTTTCACCAGAGCCTGGCTGGGTCAGTGACAGGGGGTCCAGACCCCCACTCTGTGGGACTTCGGTTTGTTTTCTAAACAGAAGGAACAGTTTCCTTCACACCCCTGGGACGGGTGTCCCTAAAGAAAGCTCATTTCAGCCACTTACACAGCAGAACTCATCCCAGCCCCCCATGGGGGGGCGGTGAGAGGGTTTACGTTTTCCTGTTCACACCCGGGAGTGCCTCCGCCCACACCTGAGAAGGTGCACACAGGGCATCGTCAACCTGCCGTCGGCTCTGTCATCCCCACAGACGGGGTGCTGGGGGGCAGCTGCTTCCACCTTATTTTATGTGCCTGGCACTAGGTTGATGGCCATAAGGAATATTTTAACTATTCCCTTTCCCAAATAAAGTTAGTATAAATGTAAAATAACTTGGGACGGGTATGTTTTAATAAGAGCTTTCGGCTAATGTACTCTTTCAGAGTTTATGTTCCCATTTTATGACCCAGTTAAAAGTTGTTTCGCACGCGTTCACTTTCAGAGCACTCACTGTTGTCTAAGCCACCCTCTCTTCTCACCCGGCAGCTGGAGGAGAAGGCGCGCCTGGAGGCAGAGGCCCGGGCCCGGGAGCACGTGCACGCCCGCGAGGAGCAGCGGCAGGAGCCGGAGGAGGATGCGCGGCTCACGGAGGAGCTCCAGCGACTGCAGCAGCTGCAGAAGCTCCGCGCTGTGAAGAAGAAGAAGAAGGAGAGGCCGACTAAGGACTGCCCCAAGTTGGACATGCTGGTGGGGACTTTGCAGGCAGCAGCAGAGCCGGGGCCCGACCCTGCCCACATGCACAATGGCTCCCTGGAGCCGACTGAAGAACCAGAAACCTCTCCTCCCTCCCCATCCAGACATACCGACCACACAGAGCCCGGGCCGGGGACGGACGGGGATGCAGCGGACCCCAGGGACCCCAGGGACTCCAAGCTCCTCCTGCCCGAGGGGGTCAGTGGGAAGCAGCAGGAGCCGCTGTCCTTTCTCCTGGACATCATGCATCACCACAAGGGGGGAACCGGCAAACAGAAGCTGAAACAGGCTGGGAAGGCTGGCAGCGAGCCGGGCGGGAGGCCCGCGGAGCTCCCCCGGCCCTCAGAGGGCCCACCCAGACCCCGGCCCCAGACCGAGCCGAAGGCCAAGGTGCTGGAGCTCGGCCCCCTGGCGGCGCCGCAGGGAGAGGAGAGGAGAGCCAACAGCAATAACAACAACAAGCAGCAGCTGGACCCGGTCAGGGAGGGGCAGGCCAGCCCCGGCCCCTCGGCGCCCGCCTGCCCCGGTGAGCACCCGCCCAGCAGCAAACCAGTGCTGGCCGACTCCCCCCAGCCCAGGGGCAAGAGCAAGAAGAGCCGGAAGAAGAAGGGAGACAGAGCCAGCAGCTCTCTCGGTAAATGGGAGCGGACGGGAGTCTGTGTGGCCGGGGCCTGTGGCTCTGAGTCGGCAGCGAGAGGAGCAGCGCTTGGCTGTCCCCTGCTCGGGCCGTGCCTGCTGCAGACGGGTGCCCTTCGCCGACACGGGGACAGGGAGCCATTGTTGTCCCATTTTGTTCTTCTGAAATAGTTTCAGGTTTCCCTAAAAGCTGCAGAAAGAGTACCCAGAATTCCTGCACACTCCAGTTCCCCAAACCAGCCTGTTTCCGCTCGGGGGTCTCTCTCTCTCTCTCACTTTCCTGAACCGAGCGAGAGACGTGTCCACCGCAAGGCCCCTTCACCCAGACGCACTTCAGAGTGTGTCTCCTCAAAACGAGGCTCCTCCAGCAGGGCCACTACAGTTGGCCAAACCTGGAAGTGAGTACGGTGCAGCGGGGCTTCAGAGTGGCTTTCATCAGGCTGTGCGCTGTCAGTTTGCAGCCAGGCGGGCCCTGGCCGCGGAACGCGCCACCTGCCGCTGCCGGCACCGCCCCTCGGGCTGGGGTGGTGGCTGCCGGTCGGTCCCTCCCCCACTGTCCAGGTAATACCTGCATGTCCCGTGGGGAGATGAACTCCTCTTTCTTTAAATTTATTATTTTATCTTTTTTTATCATGCATCTCTAGTTTTAGTGTCCACAGACGGTTCTTGCCCCACATGGCTGTTGCTACATTGTTTCCAAACTGACCTCCCTCGGGATTCCTGCTGCGGTTCTGACTTGGCCTTCTGTGGGAAGAGCCGTCCTCCCCTCGTGTTTCTTTCACTGGTGGGGTTATTTCTGTGGGGGGGGACCGGGGTGGCTGCTCTGTGCAGACTCCGTCCCTGGCCCCTCGGCCTGGTTTCCAACCTTGTTCCTGGAGCGCTTTTCCACCTTCTGGCTACTTAGGTGTCCCAGGCTCCTTCTGCACTGTCCCCATCCCAGCCCCTGGTTGGCCATTTCTCCAAGGAGCTGTCGTCCATTTTAGTGGAAAGGGGCCCTGGGAGAGCAGGCTGGGGTGCACCTGCTGTGCCTTGTGTGCAGGCACTGCAGACGGCAGAGCTGGGGGTGTGGGGTGTGTGTGTGTGTGTGTTTCTGTGCTGCGTTCCTAGAGAGAAGAGCCTGAGCTCACACCGACAGTGCAGAGCTCCCAGCCCCCCACCACATCTGCGGCTCCTGCACAGACTTGTCCTGTGTGCGTGCTGGCTGGCACAGTGTCGGCACACTGGACCCTCCATCCTTTTGGTCACCCGCCCGCCCCGCTGTGCAAACAGTGGGCTAGCTCCCAGAGAGCATCCGCAGTCGGGTCTGCAGCCTGCGGCCCACGGCGGACAGCACGTGAGGACGCAGGCAGGTGCCTGCAGTGCCCGCAGGCAGTGACGGCGCACAAGGAAGCACAGAGCTCTCTTCTGTCTATGTCTCTCCTCCCCTTGTTCCCACCCACTTACTGAGCACGCAGCTTCTCCTTTGCTTTCCCTTTGTGCACAGCAGGTAGCGTACGAGGGTGCTCTTTTCCCCTTTGCTTCCCCGCTCACTGTATTCTGGAAATCACCTGGGGTCAGTTCGTAGAGCTGGTCCTCATTGGTTTTTCAGGGCGTGGTGCTCCATCCAAAATGACTGATCACCTTGGCAGGTGTGGCTCAGTTAGTTATAACACTGTCCCATAGAAAGGTCGCAGGTTCAATTCCCAGTCAGGGCACATACCCAGTTTACAGGTGTGATCTGTGGTCAGGTGCATGTGAGAAGGTAACCAATTGATGACTCTCCCTCTCTCTCTCCCTTCTCCCCTTTCCTCTTTTTAAAACAAAATTTATTTCCTATTAGAGAGAGGGGAAGGGAGGGAGAAAAAGAGGAAAAGAAACATCCATATGGGAGAAATACATCAATCATTGGCCTCTCACACACCCCCAGCCGGCACCTGGCCCACAACCCAGGCATGTGCCCCGGCTGGTATGGCCCAGTGGATTGCGTGCCGGCCTGTGAACCTAAGGGTCACCAGTTTGACTCCCAGTCAGGACACAAGCCTGGGTTGCGGACCAGGACCCCGGGGGGGCACGCCAGAGGCAACCACACATGGATGTTTCTCTCCCTCTCTTTCTCCCTCCCTTCCCCTTTCCAAAAATAAATAAAAAAAATTTTAAAGCAACCTTTCTATTTGCAGGCCAGTGCTCAGTCCACTGAGCCAGGGCATCCTGCTTCCTTACTACCTAAATCAATGAAAAAAGTGTCCTCAGGTGAGGATGAGAAAAAAGCCTGATCTGCTCACCTCTCCCATGCATCCGGACAGTGCTGCGGGCAGGCTCGTGCGCAGGTTCCTGCCGTTTGTGAGGGTTCCTCAGAGCGGTTTCCCGGAAGAGGGGGTGTTTTCGTAGGTTCCCCTGCTTCTCCAAACCCTCCTGCCACGGCGGGAGGGAGCGCCCGACACACAGAGGCCACACAGGGCCGTGCGGGGTGTCCTGTGTCTCCAGTTTAGTCACCTGCTGCCACTGAGTCGCACTCTCTGCCTTAGAGGCGCCGTGCGAGGCAGTGACTCGTGGGCTGTTCTCTCCTCGTAGTTTTCGCTTAGTGTGTCCCAGCTGTGCTCTTGTGCTCTCGTGCTCCTGACTCCACGTGAACTTCCCGTAAAAAGGCTTGTTGTCATCTTCACTGGGATGGCTTTGAATTCATGAGCTGACGGATGTCTCCAGTGTTGACTGCCCTTCCCAAGGACAAGAGGCGTCCTTCCATGTGTCCAAGACACCTTTTGTACAGATACGCTTCTGGGGATGTTTCCAGTTCTGTCTCACAGGCTTTTCCACTTTCCTGACTGAGCTTATTTCAGAGTACTGAATCTTCCTTGTTTCTGAGCTGCTGGAGGAGTCCCTGCCGTTAGGTCTCCCAGCAGCACTGCCCGTCCGGCACAGCAGCTTCCCGCGTATGTCCCTGCTGAGCACTTGGACTGTGGCCGGTTCCAGTTGAGGGGGTGTGAGTGTAACACCCACACTGGGTTGTGAGCACCTGATGTGAAGAGAGAATGTGCAGTACTCGCGTGTCATGTTTCGTGCCGATCCCACAGGGAAGCCGTAGTTTGGGGGATGCGTGGAACTAAGTCAAGTGTGTGTTGCTGACACTGGCCGTCCCTGCTCCATCCACCGTTGTCCGTGCGGCCCCTGGGAGGCCAGGGGCTCGGGCTGTGCTTCTTTCGGCCAGCGCCCCTCTGACTGGTCGTCTGCGCGTAAGAGAGTGCTCCGTGTCTGGGACCTGCGTGTGCTGTTTCTTTTTCTCTGTGAAGTGTTCTCCCTGCCCTTCTGTTTTTAAAAACCTTCGGTATCTAGTGTTTTGTCCTAGTGCCCACGCTGGTTCCCCTGCTCTCCCTGTGACGCAAGCTTCACTTGCGGCCTGGGCAGCAGCTGGGGAGCAGGCCCGCCCCTCCTCCCGCACTCTGTCCCTTCTCTCCCTGCTGTTGGGGCGTCGGGTCTGCAGTTGACCCTCTGGTGGGGTCGGGCTCCTGGGCACCTGTCCTCAGGCAGGGCACAGGCCTGGAACCCCAGGAGCTCTGGCCGGGGCAGTCGTTTCCCGTGGCCACGGGAGTGAAGGGACAGCTGCCTGGGTATGAAGCTCGTGGGTTGCACTTACTGTCCGCTCTGGCCAGTGTAGTTCAGTTGTTTCCCTGGTGTTGCTCTTGTTGGACTGCCGTCTCGTTTCCAGCTGTCAGTCAGGCTTAGCTAGAAAGACGGACACTGGAGCACGCTCTGGCGTCTCGGCGTTCCTTGCAGACCTGCCCGCCCGCCCTGTGTTCACTTTGTAGCTGAAGCTCCCCAGTGTAGGCCCATGCGCAGTGACTGGAGGTGTGCTGTGGGGGGTGTCCTTTACACCCACAGGCCCTCCTGCACCCTGCGCCCTGCTGCGGGCACCGGCGCCTCCTGTCGGCCTCAGTCTGCAGATGCCGGGCGAGGGCCTGCGCAGCAGTCCTGGTGGCCAGCAAGGATGGGCGGGCCGCAGAAGCGGGGTGGCTGTGATGTGTGTGTGGTGAGCAGTGGTCGTGAGGATGTGCGTGCCGCTGCGTCCCGGTGGGAGCTCGGAGGCTGGGTGGGGGGGCGGCATCAAAGCAGTAGCAGTGAGACGGGGGTGGGGTCCTGAAGAACTAAGCAGAACTTGCTGGCAGGGTGGACGGGGTGACGTGAGAGTGAGGAAGGGCCGTGGGGAGGGTCGTTTCTAGGTCACTGTCAGGAAGGGAGTGTGTGCCTGTGCTGGGGGTCAAGATTCTTGAGGGTGGGTGTGGGAGGAGGCAGCTGTGTGGGCGGAGCTCAGGAAGGAGGTCCTGGGGGGGGTTGGTGGCATGGTGGCCAGGTGTGGTGGAGAGGCCGGGGCCTGGCAGAGGCCAGAGGGTGGGAGCGCTGTCCTGCACGAGGGCCGTGGTCCGGTGGCCGTGCGGGCCGTGGGGGAGGCGCCCAGGTGTTAGAGGCTCTGCGCCTGGTGCTGCGTGCCATCGAAAGTGTGCGCTGCTCTGCGCCGTGCACTGTGCCCTGATGCTGCTTCCGTGGGGACGCCCGTGGTAGGAAGAGAGAGCGTTTCCCTTTACTGAGGATTCCGACCGAGGCTCCCACATGAGCAGGTCTGTCGAGAGAGAGCCCTGCTTTCTGGTTGGAGCAGCCTGCAGAGCCCTTGGTGACACCTCTGATGCTGGATGTGCAGGTCAGCTGCTGCCAGGGGAGCTGCCCGCCTGTGCCCCCTGCCGTCTGGGTCGTGTGACAGCCATGTCGGCTAGCTAGGGGACACTGGAAGGGACAGCGCTGTCCACCCCACGGGGACAGCTTCTGGCAGCTGCTGCTGAGAGCCGTGTCCTGCCCCCTCCGTCCCTCCAACAAGGATGGAGGGCAGCCTCTGGGATTGCGTGAAGCACAGGTTTCGGAACTTCTCAGGCCTCTCCCATCATGGAGACCTGTCGGTTATTGACGGCTCACGTGGGCGTTGGGTGCCAGCAAAGTTCAGTGTGTGAAGTTGTTGAAATTAAGTCAAATTAGAGTTCTATTCTGTTAAAGTGGCCTGCTTGATCATTTGGCCTCTTTCCATTAACTCCACAGACGATGTTTTTCTGCCTAAGGACATCGACCTGGACAGTGTGGACATGGACGAAACAGAGCGGGAAGTGGAGCACTTCAAAAGGTAAGCGCTGGGTCGGTGCTGGTCTGAGGTGTAATGCTCGTGGGGTCCCCACAGATGTGGCCCCTCCATGGCTCTGGCGGTAGCTTGGGCAGCAGCTCTGCAGCCAGACAGACAGCCTGCCACGCACAGCCCATCCACACCCCCCACACACACTAACCTCCTCCCCTCGCTCTCACTCCCTCCTCCCCTCCCCAACGTGTGCAAAGACTGGTGGGCGGCAGTGGTCCTCAGAGTGGTCCTGGCCCTGCAGCACAGCCTGGGGACCCAGTGGCTCTTGGACCTGCCGAGTCAGACGGGGGGGGGGGGGGGGGCGGTGGTCCGCCCAGGGGGTCAGATGTATGCTGGTGTTAGGGCACTCAGACATAGCATGCTTTGAAGGAGAAAAGTATTGTGTTCAGTAATGTTCTGTCTACTCTGTGAATTAGAGCAAAAAAATTTTATTTTACACTGCTTGTTCTTTCTTTGGAAGCGTCTTCCACTCTTAGCTTCAGACACACACACGGAGGGAGGAGGCCGTGTGCAGTGCGTGTGCTACACTCTCCTCCTGAGACACTGAAGCTCTGCTGTGTGTTCACTGGATGGTGTGTGTGTGCATGCGTGCATGCATGTGTGTGTGTGCTTTTATCTCAGCGGGTACAGGCACGTGTTCGCTCACATGAAGCACCCACTCGTGATGAAGCCTGACCAAGGGTGGAAGGACGCATTCTTAACATAGTGACAGGCATCAGCGAAACACATGACTGTCACATCCAGTGGTGACACATTAAAAGCTGTCCCTTGAGCCCTGGCTGGTGTAGCTCAGTGGATTGAGCGCGGGCTGGGAACCAAGCGGTCCCGGTTCGATTCCCAGTCAGGGCACATGCCTGGGTTGCAGGCCAGGTCCCCGTGAGGGCCATGTGAGAGGCAACCATACATTGCTGTTTCTCCCTTGCTTTCTCCCTCCCTTCTCCTCTCTCTAAAAAATAAATAAAATCTTTAAAAAAAAAAAAAAGCTGTCCCTTGAGATTGAAAAACAGATAAGGTGTCCATATCACAACTTCCATCTATAAAAGCACAAGTGGAAACAAAAGAGAAGGAAGACGTGGAGTCACCATTCTCAGGTGGAACCGACTTGTGTAAAGTACCGAAGAATCGATAGGTAAATTACTCAGATTATTGAAACAGCTTTCCCTGGACTCTGGGGAGAGGGTGACAGAACAGGAGCGTTTCTTGGCTGTAAGCAGCACTTTGGAGTTTAAATCATGCATGACCTCATATGCAAAGAGTATCAAACACCTAAGGCTTGGGGAAAACAATGAAATACCAGAAATGGAAGATACGTTTATTAAAATCCAGGCCTCAATAGATAGATGGTGGATTAGACACCACTAAAGAGGAGATTAGAGACCTGGAGGATATGTCCAAAAGATGCACCCACAATAATCCAAGATACAAGAAGGATGGAGAATATGAATGAGGGGTTAAGACAGATGGAGGAGAAGCTAAGTCTGTCATTTAATTGGAGAGACTACAGAAAAGCAATTTCACAGAGATGTGGTGCCTGAGGATTTTCCAGAACGACTGAGAAATACAAATCTACAAATTCAAAAGCACAACACCTACCAGTAGGAAAGCAGACGGAACCCCACGGCTGTGACTGCGTGTGAAGCCAGAAGGAGTGACTGATTCTGCGTGCCCCACAAGTGCTCGTCAGCACTGGCCTTTCCCCAAGGAGAGAAAACGGAAAGAGCTTGCTCAGAGAGGCCCGTGCAGAAGGAAACATGTAAGGGTTATACTGGAAGAAACAGGGAAACTGATCTCAGGACAGCCAGATCTGCAGGAAGGGGTGGGAAACTGCCTGGCGGTCGCCGGTGGATACAGACGTGTTTGCATGGCAGTGCAGTGACAGTGTCTCGTTGGCCTCGTGCTGGGGAGAACATGGCACTGAACAGCAGTAGTGTGTGCTAGGTGTGAGACAGCGAGGACCTTCAAGTCTGTGAATTGTTCAGGTGTATTTAACATTCAGACTTTAAGCTCAATGGGCTTGATACAATTTCAAGAACAAACATTAAAGGAATAGAAATAGGGTGTATAAATTGCCAATTAGAAGGAAAAAACTCGCAAAGAAAAAAATTGTAGAGAAAGTATATAAGCAGAAATTTAAAAGGTAATAAACACAAATCCAGTTTTATCACTAATCAGGGCATACAGGAAGTAGACAAAAATAGTTTGTCAGATTGTGTTGAAGTGTTTGAATATATACATACGTGTGTGTACAAACGCGCGCGCGCGCACACACACACACAGGGGCCCCCAACCTCCCTCCTCCCAGTCTGTGGATGCCACTCGCAGTCCCGTCTGAGCTCCATCTCCAGTCTCCCCCTCCCCAGCCCCAGTCCGTGGGAAAATTGTCTTCCCCAAAACCAGTCCCTGGGGCCACAAAGGACGGGGAGCACTGCTGTCTGTGTGCGTGTGCGCACACCACTTACAGGAACAGGCCTGAGGTAGAACGACAGGCGGGAAGAGGAAAAGGGAAGTGTTGTAGTTACGTTACTGTCAGACTCGATGTGTTTTCACACGGGGACAGAGGAAGGGCACTGCTTAGGGACACCAGTTCCGATGTTTCAGGAAGAAACAGAAGATTTGAATGTGAGTGCTTAACGAGATGACTGGCCGAGGGAGCAGCCGGCATCTGTGCAGGGGGAACAGGGGAGGCTTGGCCAGCGCGCTCAGTCCAGCGCCCGTGGGGGACGTCCTGCGTGCAGGTGTGGAGAGGCTGCCTTCCTGCGCGCACCGGCGTCCACAGAGGCTGTCCTGGGCTACGCCACAGAAAGTGGGACGAGGACCTGTGATTTGTGTCCTCCAACCACTTTTAAGATACAGGTTCACAGTAAGTAAACTTCTAAATCCCTAAATGTTTGGAAATCTTGAGAGTGTATGATTTTGATAACAGATGGGTCAGTGAAGAAACCACAGGAGCCCTGGCTGGTGTAGCTCAGTGGATTGAGCGCGGGCTGGGAACCAGAGGGTCCCGGTTCGATTCCCGGTCAGGGCACATGCCTGGGTTGCGGGCCAGGTCCCCGTGAGGGCCTTGTGAGAGGCAACCGTACATTGCTGTTTCTCTCTCTCTCTGTCTCCCTCCCCTCCCCTCTCTCTAAAAATAAATAAAAATAAAATCTTTAAAAAAAAAAAAAAGAAACCACAGGAGACCTTTTAAGTTATGCAGAACTAAAAAGTAATAAAAACATTACATGGAACCCTGTGGGATACAGAAGATGTTTGCTCTGAAAAGAGCTTTCAGTGAAGCCTTAAATGCTGGAGTTAAGTTTTTTAAAACCTGAAAATTTAGAATTAAGGATTTCACTCAAGAAATTAGGAAAAGAGCAGCAGAATAAACTCAAAGAAAGTAACACACACACAAAAAGAAAGTAACACAAGAGATAACACGTAAGGGAAATTCTAAAACAGAAGACAAAGAAGATCAGCAAAGTGAATATTTGGTATTTGGAAAACACTATGTAAATAAATAAACCTTTGAGGGGTTGGTCGAGAAACAGGGAGAGGCCCAGAAACGCCGTGAAGCGGTGGAGCAGCAGCAGCAGGCGGCCCGCAGCCGTGCTCGCCGCCCTGGGCTCTGCTGCGTGCGTCTGCCCTTGTCCGTGGGGGGGAGGGGGGGGGGCTGCGGGCGCCGTGGAGGGTAATGCAGGAGAGAACGCTGGGACACCCTCACAGCACTTCACGTGCAGCTTAACTGAAACGCAAAATCAACTTCATACACAGTCACTGTAAATGAAATTGAAGCAGGAGCCACAGTTTTTTTAATGAGAAAACGATGTTCTGACTGTTCACAGGGAATTCTCCCGAGATTTCAACAGCAGGTTGTCCAGTTTTGTGCGGATGCTACCAGGCCATTGGAGTGAGGGAGGCAGGGGGCCCAGGGGCTCTTTCCACACCTCGTGAGGGGAGTACAGTTTCGGTAACAAAGTCTGCCAGAAAAAATGGAAAATTAGAGATTTGTTTTACTCATGAAGTTTAGGTGTAAAAATCATTGAGAAAATGCATTTCAAATCCAACAGTGTATTTTAAAAAGCAGCGTGTGACCACACTCTTATCCCGGGTACGAATGCAGGGATGTTAGTCGCAGGAGGTCCGCAGGTGCTGTTTGCTACGTTAGTTTATTACAGAAGAGCCACAGGATTCATTCAGTGGGATCAGAAAAAACACTTGATAAAATCTTAGTGCTCATTGATAATTTAAAAAAGAAAAACATAATAAACTAGCAGTAGAAGAAAATATCCTTAACCTGAAGAAGGGATTTACCAGAAGAGAGAGAGGGAGAAACATCTGCACAAAACGTTTTCCAAAACGAGAGAGAAGTGTCGGCCAGACCAGCCTGTTTCCGCCTTTGTTCAGCGTAGGTGGTGGTTTCCAGCCAGCTCAGTGAGACCAGGAGTGAAAGGCTGGAGGGCGGGAAGGAGGAAGTAACCCTCCATCTCAGAAGTGCCCTGATTATCCGCACAGGAAGTCACACGGGAACGCATGGGGCAGTGGCCGTGGGATCGGCGTACGGGAGCTGCTGCTCCGCACGTCACAGTCTGTTGGGTCCACTGGAGACCGAGACGCCGTGTGTGACAGCACTGAAGCTGCACCGGACGTGTGCACAGAAGGCTCTGAACTTGACTGAAGAACAGTGACGCCTAAGTCACAGGCATCCTTTGTTCGTGGAGGGGAAGGGTTCATGTAAAGCTGTCACGTTTCCCAGAGTTTGTCTGGAGATTCCGAAGGCGAGAAGGGTTTGTGGAGCCTCCACGCACTCCGGAAGCTGGGTGGACACTCAGCGACACGAGAGCAACACAGAGGAACGCCCGGGGCTGCCCGCCTTGCAGCATCGTAAAAGTGGAGCAGAAAGCACGGTGACAGCCTGTTTAATGTCCTGTTTGTATGGAGTCAGGTTGGGCGGAACGTCAGCACACCTACCACTCGCTCCAGCAGCTGTGCCCCTTGCGTCTGTGCGCCTGAGAGGTGAGAAAAACGCCCGCCCCACGCCTTCCCCCAAGTTTTGCTCAGGACCACCGCGTGTGCGCAGCAGGTGGAGGGGGACGCAGACGGCGCCCTCCTCGTGCCCTGGACACCGCTCAGTGAAAGCAGCACTCTCCGCGTGGGGCCAGGGCAGCGTGAGGACACGTGGGTTCCCAGTCCACTCTGTCGGGACTGAGGCGCAAGTCCCTGCACCCCCGTGCGCCTGCCTGTGGCCGGTTCACTGCGCACTAGTCACAGCCGAGTACAGCGCCCTCTGAGCAATTAAGTGCACTGTTCCACATAACCATGCATGTCAAGACTGAAGAAGAGCGAGGCAGTTATCCAGATAAAAAGTCAGAAGCTGGGTTACTTCTGAGGACAAGGGAGGGCTGTGACCCAAGACGGCAGGGCCTGCCTGGGTGCTGGCGGGACACCGCGGCCTGACCGGTGGTCCGCAGGGCTTGCTTTGCAGTGATTCTTTACGTTGCACGTCTGTTTCACTCACCCTTCTGTGTGTGCATTACATCAGCCAAAAACAAAACAAAAACATGAGGGATTGCAAGGCTCCCGGAAGAATGGGAAGAACCCGGAGGTTCCGTCTCCGTCACGAAGATGCAGGAAGTCCCTGGGCATTCGAACGAGGCGACGCAGGTAGGACGTCGGAGCCCAGGAACAGGCCTGCCCAGGCCTAGGGCTCCGCTCCGTGACACAGGACCGCCGTCGGGCCCCCGCGGACACGAGAGCAGAGCCCGGAGGGAGCCGCACGGCTCGCCAGGGCTGGCGCTGAGGGGGACGGGGTCCTGCCCGGCCACGCTCACGAGCCAGCTCCACGTGGGTTCAGATCTCCCAGGCCGAACCAAACTTTAATTTGGGATACAGGCGAAAACCTGCCCGCACAGTAAGGAAAGCGTTCTTCAGAACACCGACTGGAAGAAGACTAGGAAGCGTTGGAGTCAGCAGCTGCTGTGGATGAGGAGGGGATGGGGTAGCAGCCCGTCACAAAGAGTCAGCCCCAAGGTGTGCGAAGGCCCGGGACAGACCCGGAAAGGGGGGCGTGCCAGCTGACCAGCGTGCAGACATCACGGGGGGACATCCTAGGAGACCGCCTGACAGGGCGGGACCTGCACGCAGGGCAGAGCGCAACCTCCCCCCCACCCCACCCCCTGCTCCTGGCAGCCACCGGGTCCAGACCCTTCGGGAGAGTTCAGCAGGACCGAGTCCGGGGGGCTTTGCAGCCCATGGACCCCAGCAGTCCATGCGATGCCCGCATTGTGGGCAGAGCCGCGCAGCAGTCTTGCTATCACCTGTGCGCTGTGTGCGCTCCGTGCCCAGTGTTACTGCAGCCGCAGGCGGGAACCGGGCCCGTGGAGACCTCCATGGTCACACATGTGCTCGGCCACACTCCTACTGAGCATGTGTGTGGAAGTCCTGGCCCCACGCACCAGGACAGGGTTCCTCCTGGGGGCAGCGGGGGCTCGGGGGCTGGCAGTGTTGGCGTCTCAAACGGGGGTCGGTCACCAAGGCTTTTCATTGTAGCATCCTGCGTGCACATGTTCCGTCTACATGTGTGTGTGCGCGCGCACGCGATGTACTCCTCAGAGGGCAGCATGAAGGCCTGAGGGGAGGTGGTGTCCAGAGCACAGACGGCGAGGGGCCAGGGGCCTGCTGGGTGCCTGGCTGCGGTTCGGGTCAGGTTTCATTCAGATTTCTATTGCCCAGGTTACAGGTGAAAAGGTGAGAAATTTAGAAATTATGCAAAGTACAGGTTTTTAAAACAAAACGTCCATTCTTTTACTTAATACAAAAGTTGTCTGTTATTCTCTGGAAGGTGATGGCATCGTGTGGTCTTTTCTCCATGTTGTTGAGCTCAGTTTGTGATCAGGGTGGAGGGGGAGTCTGGGCAATGCTGTGCCCTTGCTGTCCCCTGAGGGCGAGGAGTGGGGGACAGGCAGTGCCCTAAACACTCTGGCTTCAAATCACTCGCCTACGAACCTGTGCTAAGTGAGGGCAGGCCAGCATCTCTGGGGTGCAGCGCACCGGGAAGGGCCTGCCGGGCCCTCAGACGCTGCACTTGGGCGGCCCCCCCATGGCGCAGGTTGGAAAGGGTGACACAGAGCACCCAAGAGTGTTCAGGGTGCTCACCCATGTCCTGAAGCTGGGGACCCAGGGCAGCTGGACGGGTGCGCAGGCTTGGGTGACTTTGGCTTTCTGTCTTCCAGATTCTGCTTGGATTCCGCCAGGCAGACCCGACAGAGACTGTCCATCAACTGGTCCAATTTTAGCTTGAAAAAAGCCACCTTTGCTGCCCACTGAACGAGGACCACCTGGAGAGGGACGCGTGGGAGTCTGCCTGGGCTGTGCCGGATGGGCCGAGGTGCCCAAGACCACAGCCCCAGGAGGCGCCGCTGGCCCGCTGTCGGCTCCTGTGCGTGTCGTGTGTGCGCCTGTGACCGTTGCTCTTTGCTGTGGGGTGGACTGCAGCTCCCGCCACTTCCTCCGCCACCTCGGCTTCAGAGGCCTGGGTCGTGGCCAGAGATGAGTTCGCGTCACCCACACGGCTCCGTCACCTCTGCACCTCGCCCTGTCCTGTCATCTGTCCTTGGGGGCAACGCCGTCACTCAGCTCCCACCCGGGCGGGGCGGGCGTGCGCCAGTCTCCACAATCTGCTGTCCAGAGTGTGCACGTCGCACTGTCTGTGTCCGACCCCGACTTGTAGCCAGCTTGTGTAAGACCCCTGCAGAGTGAGGAAGTCCCCACCAGCCCGCCCAGTGCTCACCGTCCAGTCCGTTAGCGTGTGCGACTGTATTAACACGGGCCTGCCTGGCTACTTTTTAACATATTGTTAAGTAATATTAAAATCATGTCTTTCTTTTTGAAAGATGGAATACATTAGTACAGCAGAAGGGCTCGTCTGGTTGCTTTCTGCTGGGGCTGACGGGAGTGTGGTGGGCGGGGTGGGTGGGGGGCTGTCCCCCAACGGGGCTGGGCTGCCACCCCAGGTGGCAGCTTAGGGGTCCCAGTGTCCTCACCGTCCGTCAGGCCCCAGGCCGCAGGGCAGAGTTCAGCCGGAAGTGGTAAGTGCTCAAGAAACAGCAGCCGGTGTCCAGCCAGTGCCCAGGAGGCCTTTGCGTTTGAACCTGTGGACTGAGGGAGGCAGAGCACAGGGGTGCAGGGCGGGGTGACCCAGGGCCTTGGAGGCAGGTGCCCATCCGGCCCTGGGGCGTGTGATGTCTAATAAAACAATTAAAAAGTTTCACTAAGTTGGGTTTGAATGAGGAATGTGAATAGTACTTAAAATGGAAAAAAGACTCTGTACTTGGTCCCTTTGTTCTGAGGTTTTCAGAAAGCTGCACGGAGCTGCCTCCTGGCTGCAGCTAGCACCGCCCGGCTCCCACTGCCCTGTGCACACCTCGAGGACCTGGTGTGTCCCTGATGTGGGGGAGGGGCGAGGGCCTGCTTCCGTGAGCAGCAGACTGGCCAGGCGCCCAGCCAGCAGGGTGAGGTGGCCCGGCCTCTGGGAGTGTCTGGCAGGCCAGGCCATAGGGCTTCCTCCGGGGACGGGGACAGGATGCTGGGAGGAGAGAGGAGGCTTCTGTCTGAGCTCTGGGGGGCTGGGGAAGCCTGTCCTGGGGCCGCAACTCGAGGACAGAGGCCTCACACAAGCGGGTGGAGACAGACTGGGTCTGTGCCCCAGAACCTGCATTGTTGGCAGTCAGGGAGAATGAAGGCAGCCCAAGGGCATGGGGCAGGGAGGGACTGGCCGTGGCAGGGCCACCGTGGTCAAGACAGGCCCAGGGACTGGCTGTGGGACTCCACAGAGGTGACCTTGACAAGAGCCCAGCACAAGCTGGTTTTCGGGGAACACGGGAGCAGTAGCGAGGGGCAGGGGTGGGCCTAGGGGCTGGCCTGTTCTGTTAGTTTTTCTAGCAGGGAGAACAGCTCATGGGATGACCCAGCAAAGGGGGAAGCAGGCCGGGCCCTGACTGTGGTGGCTGGAGAGGTTTCCTCAGGGAGGGCAGAGACCCGAGGCAGTCCCCCAGGACTCTGTGCCCAGGGTGGGGCTTCATCTCCCTTGCGGAGGCGGGGGTTTCTGCAAGAGCAAGGGCCAGGCACTGGGCCTCCCTGCCCCCTGCGGAAGCTGCCCCCACCCGACTCCTCTCTCTGCGGACAGTCTGGAGGCTGTGCTGGGGGCCAGTCCCGCCTCACCTGTCCTGTGGGGCCACGTTGGCTGCTGAGAGGAACCACAGGGTCGCAGCTGTGGGGTGAGCGGGTCCTGTCACAGCTATGAGTGGTATGAGGGGCCCAGGCCCCCCACGCTGAGTGCCTGCTCCCCACCGAGTTCCCGTGGGGGCCCCACCTGCTGCCTTCCGCACCCCACTGCGCCCTGCCACCCACACAGCACACGTCCCTCCCTGTCGTGCTGGGAACCTGCATCCAGATCAGGTTCCCAGGTTCTCAGGTCTGGGGCCCTGAGGCCCCTTTGGACCTTTCAGGGTGCAGGGCTCACGTGGCTGTCCTGGCTCTCAGGGTCTGCACACTGTCCTGACGCTTCCAGGTGGGGGACTGGAGCCTGGGGGTGCCCCACTGTGTGCCCCACAATTCCTGGGGAAGGCACTCCCACTGCACAGCCCCTCAGGAGCCCGCGTGAGTGTCCCTTTGCACCACGGTGACATGAGCTGAGGGTGACATGATGGCTAGACAGAAACACAGGAGTGATGAAGTCGGGGCAGCAGTTGGCCTGCGGTGGTGCAGAGGAAGTGGGGTGATGCCAGGAAGGAGAGCCGTTCTGGGTTTCGCTCCTCTGGTTTTAAAGGAAGAGGAACACTTACCCCGGCTCCCGGCACTTCCCGGCTTTAAGCAAATGAACACTCCCGGCCATCACGCAGAGTGGCAGGACCGAAGTAGCCTCAGTTTCAGGACCTCGTCCCGACACCCACAGGCACCACCATCTGGGACCTGCTGTCTGCTTGAAACGGCACACACGTCGAGGACAGGCGGATGAATGGACAGATGGACAGACACCCACCATGCAGAGCCCTTCCCGATGGGTCTGCGCAGCAGAGCGCTCACCTGGGGACCCGTTGGGGCCACCGGGGATTTCCCTGGGGACCCTGGTGCCAGCTAAGGGTGAGTGAGACGTGTGCTGTATGCCGGTGCGACACCAACGGGACAGGGCACCTGCAAGGGGCCAGCCGCTGCCAGACTGTCCTGCCAGACACAGCCGTGGTGAGGACGTGTGGGAACCGGCGGGGCCAGAGCCTGGGAGCCGAGTGCCTGCGACCTGCGACCTGCCCGGAGGCTGCTCGGTTTCCATTTGTCTGTGTGGCTGCGGCCTCGTGTGCGGAGACGCTGGGACTCGGAGGCCCTGGAGTGCCGCGCTGCAAGGGGCCCAGATCACGCACAGAGGTCATGTTTCTTCCTTCTTTTCCCTCGGCTGCTGCTGTTTTTTAATTTGTTATCTTTATTTGCACCCCAAGCCTCTCCCCCGGCAGCCGGCAGTCTGTCCCCCGTACCCGTGAGTCTGTTCCCTCTGGCGGATTCCGAGTGCATTCTGCTCTGTCGGGTCCATATGTCAGTGAGAGCAGGTGGCGGTTACATTTCACTGACCGACTCGCTGAGCACAGTGCCCAGAGGCCCTCCCCTGTTGCTGCAGACGGCGACCTCGTTCGTGTCACGGCCGTGTCGCACCTCTCCGTGTATGCATGTCACGGTGGCTCGGCTGCCCCCACTGACACACACCTGGGTGCCTCCAGGTCTCGTCGCTGTGTGGAACGCGGCAGTGAACACACGGGGGCCTGTGTCGTTCTGAATTAGCGTTCTTCTTTGAATAAACACCCAGAAGCGGGGTTGCTGGCTCACAAGGCAGAACCATTTGTAACTTCCTGAGGGAATTCCACACTGCTTTCCACGGGGGCTGCACCAGCCTGCGTTCCCACCACCCACGTGCACAAGGGCTCCCGTGCTGCACGGCCTTGCCCACATGTGTTTGCTGACCTGTGGACGGCGGCCCCCCGACAGGTGTGAGGTGACATCACTGTGGCTGGGGTCGGCAGCGCTCTGACGGTGAGGGACGTTGAACGTGTTTTCCTGTCTGTGGGCCTGCCATGTGTCCTCTTTGGAGAAGTGTCTATTCAAGTCCTCTTCCCATTTCTTAATTGTATTGTTTGGGGGCTTATGGTGTTGAGTTGTTGGAGTTACTTACACATCTTGGACACGAACCCCTCATGGGACGCACCGTTGGCAAAGCTCTCCCGTTCGGTAGGATTTTTGGTCTTGCCGATGGTTTTCTTCATCGTGGAGAACGTTCCAGTGGGACTCAGTTCCCTCTGTTTGTCCTTGTGTCGCCCTTGCTGCGCACACGCGTCCAGAGGCATGTGGCTGCACGCGGTGGCCGCGAGTCCCTGCCTCGCCCACCTCGTGGCGCGCGGCCCAACACCTGCAGTTCTACAGCACGCCAAAACATGTCCCGTTTCCTTTGCCGATCGCGAAACTGTAATTTTGATCCATTTGCACTGGGCGGCTCTCGTCGTGTTGGCTGCTGTCCTTTTTTGAGGATCCAAGGGAAACGAGGGAGGCCCTGGATGAATGGGTGCTGCGTGCTGTGGGCGGCGGCTGGAAGCCCCGCTCCCGGCAGTAGTTTTTCATCCATTGGAGTGTATTTTTGTAGATGGTGTCAGAAAGTGCTCCAGTGGTTTTTCCCTATTTTCTCATTGACTTTACGTGTTGTCTTCACCCCACTGTATACTCTGGCCCCTTTGTCACAGAGTAACTGGCCCTGTGAGTGAGGATCTCTATGGGCCCTCTGTCCTGTTCTTCTGATCCATGTGTCTGTGTTCGTGCCAGTATGTATGTTTCGATAGCCTCGTAGTACAGTTTGGTATCAGTTAGCGTGATACCTCACACTTTGCTGGTTCTCAAGATCTCTTTGGCTACTTGGGGTCTTTTGAGGCAGTTTCCAGGCCCCAGCCCTGGGAGAGGAACCACACAGAGCCCAGAGACTGGCATTCGGGAAGGCCGAGGTGGCTAGATTTGTGGGGCAGAGTTCTGTTTATTTATTTTTATTTTTTAAAGATTTTATTTATTTCTTTTTAGGAAGGAAGAAAGAGGGAGAAACATCAATGTGTGGTTACCTCTCGTGCGCCCCCTACTGGGGACCTGGCCCGCAACTCAGGCGTGTGCCCTGATGGGGAATCAAACTGGTGACCCTTGGTTCACAGGCTGGCACGCAATCCATTGAGCCCCACCAGCCAGGGCCTGTGGGGCGGAGTTCTGGACAAGAGGGGGCACTGCGTGCACACAGAGCGCCCCGGAGACCTGCCGAGTCTCCACAGGTCTGTCCATCTGTGCGTCTGCGATAAAAGTCCATGAATCTGGGGGAGTTCAGCGGAAAGTGGTAGGGCTGAAACAGTTCGTGTGTCCACCAGCTGGGGGGGGGGGGGCTTGTCACACTCAGCCGGGCAGTGTGTGCAGCCCCTAGAAGGACCACATCTTAGCGGTGGGTGGGGCTCAACTAGACCAAAGGAAAGTCCAAAGCTACAGGCTGGACTCGGAAGGGCCAGACCGACCCGAAGGAGCTGAACAGCCTGCGCTGGGCCGGGGCCGGTCTGCGTGTCCTGTGAGGGGACGTATACAGCCCACAGAGGCTGTTTCATTGGCTCGTCCAGTTTGGGCAAACGTACAGGAACACAGTGATTTTTCCTTTGTTGACTGTGTATCTTGAGATTGTCGAATCACTTTATTAATTTTAAACTTTTCCATAAGATCCCCTAGGGTTTCCCACGTACTGCCGTGCCAGTGTTGGCTGTGGGGGTGTGGGACGCGGCCTGCATCGGGCTGAGGGATCACGTCTGTGCCCCACGGGCGGGGAGTTCTGACCGTGAGTGGGTGTTGGCTGTCTCCGTGTCTTTTCCGATGCTCTCGAGGTGGCCACGTAGCTTTTCTACTCTGTTAATCGTGAAGAATGTCTTCACGTGGTTTTTTAAGTGCCAGCCAGCCTCGTCTTCCCCGATTCAGGTGTACGTGCCAAACTGAACGTGTTGCTATTTGGCTCTGGATTCTGGCCTCTGTGTCCGTGAGACGCTGCCCGTCAGCGCCGGACCTCGTCTTTCTCCGATTCGCTGTCAGAAATGAGTGGTGAGGTCGGCGGCGTCTTTCGTAAATATTCGGAAGGATGCACCAGTGGGGTCGTTTGGGCCTGGAATTTTCTCTGTGAAAGATTTTTAGTTACACATTCGATTTATTTAATGGATATACAACTACTCACACTTTATGTTTCTTCTTGTGTCAGCTTTGGTAAGTTGCTTTTCAAGAATTGTATCCATTTCACCCAATTGTCAAATTGATTATTAGCATAAAGCGTTCATAATGCCCTCTCACCTTTCACTGCCTCTGAGACCGGCAATTTCTCTCGCTCCCGACACGAGCGAGGTGTTCCCTTCTTTCTTCATCAGTCAGGCTCGGGGGTTGTCGGCTTTATTGCTGTTTAAAAGAACTAACTCGTGGCATTGTTCATTTTTCTCTGCTTTCTGTCTCATTGATTTCTGCTCTTTTATTTATTTCCTTCCATTTGGGTGGGGGTAATTTGTGGTTCTTTTCCTAGCTTCTTGAGGTGGGCACTGGGATCCCTGAATCTTAACCTTTGCTCACTTCTGATGTATGCATTTGGAGCTATGAAATTTCCTCTCACCACTGCTCCATAATTCTAGCTATACTCCATAATTTTTGTCTTGTTTGATTTTTTTGTACTCCATAATTTTTTTTAATGTTTTTTTATTTTAGAGAGAGAGAAAGGGAGAGCAAGCGAGAGAAACGTCAGTTGGTTGCCTCATGCGCACAACCAGACTGGAGCTCAAACCCACTACTTAGATATGAGCCCCGACCGGAGATCGAACCCGCAACCGTTTGCTGTACAGGATGACGCTCCCACCAACTGCAGCACCCGGCCAGGGCTGTACTCCGTAGTTTTTTAAAAGTTGTTTTCATTGTCACTCAGTGTAAAATACTTTCTAACTTTGTGTTTCTTTGCCCACTGATCATCTGGAAGTGTGTGGGTATCTGGTAGTTAACTTTCTGCCACCGAGTTGTGGTTTGACGGCTCGGCGGTCGGAGAACTTCCGCTCAGCGGCTCCGTCCTCCGGAGCGTGGCGCGCCGAGCCGCTGTCCGCAGGTTCGCCGCCCTCCCCTCGGCGCGCAGCCCGCTCGCCTCGCTGGAGCCTGATGTCTTCCTGCTCACTTCCGTTCCCGAGAGGAGCACGTTCAGGTCTCTGCCGTCGTGCCTTTGCCTGCTACTCCTTTTGCTGTGTTTCAGAGCTCTGTCCAAATACAGGAATGTCATATATTCCTGGTAAACTTATCCTTTTTTCATGTTGCAGTGTCTTCTTTTTTTTTAAATAGATTTTATTGGTTATACTATTACAGTTGTCCCATTTCTCCCCTTTATTCCTCCCGCCCTGCACACCCCCTCCCACCAGCATTTCCCCCTTTAGTTCATGTCCATGGGTCATACACGTAAGTTCTTTGTCTTCCCCATTTCCCATACTATTCTTTTTTTTTTTAAAGATTTTATTTATTTAATTTTTTTTTTTTTAGAGAGATGGGAAGGGAGAGAGACAGAGAGGGAGAGAAACAGCAATGTATGGTTGCCTCTCACATGGCCCTCACTGGGGACCTGGCCCGCAACCCAGGCATGTGCCCCGATCCCATACTATTCTTAACCTCCCCCTGTCTGTTTTCTACCTACTATTTATGCTTCTTATTCTCTGCACCTTTCCCCGCTCTCTCCTCACCCACTCCCGCGCTGACAACCCGCCAGATGATTTCCATTTCTGGGATTCTGTTCCTGTTCTAGTTGTTTGCTTAGTTTGTGTTTTTGGTTTTTTTAGGTTCAGTTGTTGATAGTTGTGAGTTTGTTGTCATTTTACTGTTCATATTTTTTATCACCTTCTATTTCTTAGATAAGCCTCTTTACCATTTCATATAATAAAGGCTGGGTGATGATGAACTCCTTGAACTTGACTTTATCTGCCCTTCCATTCTAAATGATAGCTTTGCTGGATAGAGTAATCTTGGATGGAGGTCCTTGCCTTTCATGACCTCAAATACTTCTCTCCAGCCCCTTCTTGCCTGAAAGGTTTCTTTTGAGAAATCAGCTGACAGTCTTATGGGAACTCCTTTGTAGGTAACTCTCTCCTTTCCTCTTGCTGCTTTTAAGATTCTCTCCTTGCCCTGGCTGGTGTAGCTCAGTGGATTGAGCTCAGGCTGTGAACTGAAGGGTCGCCGGTTTGATTCCCAGTCAGGGCACATGCCTGGGTTGCAGGCCAGGTCCCCTGTGGGGGCCACGTGAGAGGCAACCACACAGTGATGTTTCTCTCCCTCTCTTTCTCCCTCCCTTCCCTTCTGTCTAAAAATAATAAAATCTTAAAAAAGATTCTCTTTATCCTTAATCTTGAGTCATGTAATTATGATGTGCCTTGGTGTGTGCTTCCTTGGGTCCAACTTCTTTGGGACTCTCTGAGCTTCCTGGACTTCCTGAGAGTCTATTTCCTTTGCCAGCTTGGGGAACTTCTCCATTATTTTTTCAAATAAGTTTTCCATTTCTTGCTCTTCCTCTTCTCCTTTTGGCACCCCTGTGATTTGGATGTTGGAATGTTTAAAGATGTCCTGGAGGTTCCTAAGCCTCTCCTCATTTCTCTGAATTCTTGTTTCTTTGTTCTATTCTGGTCAAATGTTTCTTTCTTCCTTCTGGTCCACACCATTGATTTGCGTCCCGGTTTCCCTCCCATTACTATTGGTTCCCTGTACATTTCCCCTTATTTCTCTTAGCATAGCCTTCATTTTTTCATCTAATTTGTGACCACATTCAACCAGTAATGTGAGCTTCCTGATTACCAGTGTTTTGAACTGTGCATCTCTTCGTGGCTTAGTTGTGTTTTTTTCTGGAGCTTTGATCTGATCTTTCATTTGGGCCATTTTTTTTTTTGTCTCGGTGAGCCTGTTATGTAGGAAGGGGCAGAGCCTTAGGTGTTCACCAAGGCAGGACCACCCACGGCACTGCCTTGTGGTGCTGTACGTGGGAAAGTGGTCCCAGAGGGAACACTGCCACTTGCTCCAATCTCTGCTGGATTCCAGTCACTTCCCCTGCTACCCACAATCAAATCGGGCCCTTCTGTGCTGATTCCCAGGTGGGTGGGTTTGTGTACGTTCCAGGAGCCTGTTGGTCTCTCTGACAAACTCTCCTGTGAGGCTGGGGTTTCTCCCACTGCCTCAACCCCCACAGGTGTTTTCAGTGGGAGGTTTTGAGGCTTTATTTCCCCGCGCTGGAACGTTAAGTTGCACAGTCTGTCTCGCTCCCCAGTTTTCCCTCCCGGTTATCCACACGCCAGTGGGACTGCCCAGTCCACAAGCCTCTGCCTCACCTGGTCTGCCAGTCGCCGCTTTGCTGTGCATCCTCTGCACCCCGATGCCCGTCTCCACCCTTCCTAGTGGTCTGGATGAATTCCATAGAGTTTGATTTTCTGGAAGTTCTGGTGGTTTGTTTCTTAAATTTGTTGTCCTTTTGGTTGTGCGAGGAGGCACAGTGTCTGCCTAGGCCTCTGCCTTCGGTCCATTTGTTTCCACTGTGACCGCGGACATAGCTGGGTGTGAGACTCCCGCTTTGCCGTCTACTTTCTGTTTGTCTCCTCTCTTCTTTAGTCCTGTCATTCTCCTGGCTTGTCTTCCTTTCGATTAATAAGGACATTGTTCTACTAACTTTTTTTTTAATACTTTATTTATTTTTAGAGAGAGGGGAAGGGAGGGAGAGAGGGAGAGAAACAGCAATGTATGGTTGCCTCTCACATGGCCCTCATGGGGACCTGGCCCGCAACCCAGGCATGTGCCCTGACTGGGAATCGAACCGGGACCCTCTGGTTCCCAGCCCGCGCTCAATTCACTGAGCTATACCAGCCAGGGCTGTTCTACTAACTTTTTAATTAAAGGCTGTCATTACTATTTTAGTGGTTACCCTAGAGATCATAATATGCTTTCTTCATTCCTCACAGTCCACCTTAAATCAGCGAAAACCTCGTAATTGTCCAAGTTTATTAGACCCTCCCCACCAGCACTGAGGAGGCCCGTGGTGGTCAGGCCAGCGTGTTTCACAGCCGTCAGGACGTCGCTGTGACCAGTCCGTCTTCAGCCCCACTTGCCCTCCCAGCGGCTCTGCTCCGCCTGCAGCCTGCAGAGTTTCTGTGGTTACTTCCTGTCGTCCAGGGTCCTGGGCCTCGTTTCTCAGCTGTGTGTATCTGAAAGTGCCTTCCTTCTGCCTCCGGTTTTCCGTGTTGTATCTTCTATGTGTACGGACCTGTGGTGCTGCCGGGCCAGGTCCCAGATGCCACTGCCCAGGTCAGGGGCGCTGGCTTCTGTCGTGGCTCCCCAAGGCTGCACCCTCTTTCAGTGAAGGGCTGTTCAGGGCTGTCCCAGGACGTCACCTTGACTCCTAAGGGTGGCCCTTCTGGATTTCAGAGGGAAACCCAAGGTGCTCACACAGGCCTTCTAACCTCGAGACTCAAGTTCTAAACCGCCACCATGCAAGGGATGGCCACTACCATCTGCTCAGCTCCTGCCACTTCCCAGCTTGCTCTGCCCAGGGTCCTCCAGTCCCTCCTAAGCATGCACGATTTGGGGGTCAGCCATCGATCTGAGGGCCCCCTCCCGTGGCATGTCCCTGCTCTCTTGTACCAGCACTCAGGTGTCTGCCAGCTGCTCCAGTTAATCAGGTTGGTGAGGCTGGGACTTCCTGTCCCCCTGGCAGGTCTCTCTAGGCGTGGTCCCGGAGAGGGGACACGGGGGCTCCCCAGAGGAGATGAACCTCAACTACACCTTGAGGACCTGCCCAGATGGAGATGGTGTTCCAGGCAAGAGGGACAGTGCCAGCACCTGGCTGGCCCCCCACCGATGACTGCCCAGTGCCAGTGGGTGTGCTGCTCATCCCATCCGGTCTGGCTCCTGCTCGAGCGGAGACTCGGCTGAGCCGCTGTGCCCGGGCCACCACGCGTTCCCAGAGCAGTCACGCAGCAAATACGTTTATTATAAAAGTAAGTGAACACAAAGTGAAAGTGCCTGAGCTTCGGGATGTGTGACTGGCGCTGTTGCACTGCACCCAGTGCAGACAGCAGTTCCTCTCTGGCCAGGATGGCCCTGGCCAGTGACATGCAACGGCAGGTTCGGCTCTGCACGCCGGGAGGGGCCCTCCCACCCCGAGGAGCCGAGGTGTGGCTCCCATGGGCAGCCACCCCTTCCCAGCAGGCCGCAGCACCCCAGGCACGGGCAGGGCAGGGCTGTTGCCTTATCTTCGGCCAGACACCTTGAACTCTGCGCCCGAAGAAGCAGAGCCGGGCCTCCAGAGCACATCCCCACCCCCGGCACCGCTGGGAGCTCCCTCTGACCCACTCTGTCCATGGCTGGAGAAAGGCGGAGGGTCAGAGGCACCCTCGGCCCTGAGCGCGTGTGTGGAGAACACCCGCCTGTCCCCACCCGTCCCCGCCTGGGCTCACAGGCAGCACTCTGCCACGTGTCTGAGGAGCTCCTCGCCCTGCTCATCGCCGAAGCCCTGCAGGCAGTGAGGGCACTGAAGCTCCCCCTGGCTGCTCCGCGCTGCTCCGGGGCGCCTGCCCTCTCTGGGGGCGGCCGGACACAGGGGCCCAGTCTCAGGCCGCTGGCCAGCAGGTGCCAGCAATGCCACAGCATCAGTCTCTGAGTGCTTTGGGGGTCTGCTCCCAGTGTGAATCCGGCAGGAGCCTGGCTTTTGGGGATCCTGGAAAAAGACAAAGTGGGCTGCACTGGGGGCCACCAAGCCGGGTCCCGGGCTCACTTGTCCCTGAGTGGGGTTCGCACCCTTTGCCCTGCTCCTGGCTGCAGCCCAGAGCCCAGAAGTGAACCACCAACCGCAGCGATGTCACGTGCTCTCAAAGACCCGGCGGAAGAAGCAGGAGCGGAGCCCAAGAGGCACGTGGGGGCCGCGGGTCTCGTTTCTGGACACCCGGGCCTCGGCCTCCACGTCAGTGACCAGGACCCCCTCTCACAGCAGGGAGAGGGGCCAGTGAGAGAAGCTCCCACCACGGGACTGGGCCCAGGACATGTTCCCGGGGCACAGACCCTCCACCTTCCACACTCCGCCAGGCCAGGTCCCTCTGGGCGGCAGCTCGGCAGACGCAGTGGACTTGAAGCCCATAAAGAGGGAAGGAGCCGTGAGCAGCCCCAGGGGCCGAGCCCTCACGCCCTACCTGTCCGTGGGACACCTGGCGCTGCAGGGCGGCCACCTGGTCCTCGAGTTCCTGAATCCTGCCCTGTGCCCGCTCCCGGTCTGCCCTCTCCGACAGGAAGTCATCCTTGTACACGAGGATCTGGGGAGAGCCGAGGCCCCGCCGTGACCCTGCTGCAGCTGCTCTGCCGCTCAGCTGTGAGGCGCCCTGCCCTGTGTCCCCACCCCACCTGCTGCTCCAGCATCTGCACCCGCTCCTGCGCCGCCGCCAGCTCCTGCGCAGCCCCCGCACACTCGCTGACCCTCGCCTCCAGCTGCCTGTTGAGCCGGGAGATCTCTTTCCTCAGCAGCCCCACCTCGGGCTCGGGGGCCGTGGGCTCCCTCAGCTGGGCCCGCAGCTCCCGCACGTGCTCTTCCCTGCTGGCATCATAGCGCTGCCACCTGGCGTTGAGGTCTTCCACCTGCGGACGCAGTGCAGTGAAGCCCGCTCCCTCCCGTGGGGCTGGGAGGCTGCCCTGGGCCCTGGCTCTGGGCACAGGAAGCGTCCTGAATGCCAGGGGCCTGGTGGCGCCTTCCCGCCTGAGAGGCTGTGGCGGGAACGTCGGCCCTGCCCCCTGTACCGTGTGACCCTGAGGGTTGGGAGCCACAGGACGGGCTGTTCGTCCTTTTAGGGACAAGGACTATGCGGCCCGCAGGGTTGCTGTCCCCATGCAAGGCACCCACACTCACGTGAGTCACCTTCTGCTTTAACAGTCGGTTTTCCTCCTGTAGCTTCGCTATCGCAGCCTGGATGGCGGCGTCCGCGCCTACACGTGCTGGCTGCAGCAGAAATGGACAGAGGAGACACCGGGTCACCGAACGTGTCAGTCACCTGCAGCAACAGGGGAGGAAGCCAGAGCCCAAGACCGAGGCCCCAGGTGCAGCGGGCGGCAGCCCTTCACCTGACAGAGTGGCAAAGCGTTGGCAGAAAGGGCTTCTCGCTGCCTGCTGCTGCCCAGGCCCCGCCAGGCGGCCACACACGGCTGTCCCGCCACCGCAGCTGTTGGGGGGCAGCACGCTCAATCCCACTGTCCCTGAGGACACTGGCCAGGCCCACGACCTCAGCGTGTCCGCGGACAGCCAGGGCCCACCTCACCTGCCCTCACACAGGGTCAGGGGAGTCCCACCAGAAGCCAAACCCCAGGGCGGCCCTCCCACAGGTGGGCAGGCCCAGCTCGCTGCCGAGAGCCAGTGCGTTCACCAGCACAGCAGGCCAGGTGCTGGCAGCATTACTTTGAGAATTTCCCTTGAACGACAGGAAGTGCGTGTCCCAACCCAGCACTGGGGAAGCCCCAGTGACTCAGGGCTGGGAAGTGACGCTGACTTGCAGGCTGCAAGCCCCATAGGCCCCAGGCCCGCTCCAGGCTGACCACCACGTGTGGCCACTTTCAGATGCCCAGAGGGAGGCAGCAGTGACTCGGAGCCAGCCAAGGGCAGGCCCCTTCCAGAGGGCACCTTTCCTTTTGGTGCCTGACACTCAGTGTCTTTCTGAGAGTCCCTCTTTGTGGGACACACGAGCACACGGGAGTTTCAGCCGGAGGGCCTCCCGGCAAACCTGCTGCTCAGGAGGGGGACGCCCTATCTGGCCCAGAGCACGGCAGAGCACGTTTCTCCAGGGGCCCTGCTGCGGCCTCAGAGAGGTGCCTGGGAGGGGCTGAGCGGTAGGCCCTGCGCAGGGCGGAGCCTGGGCCAGTGGGCACCAGGCCCTTTCCCGTCTGCCCTCTGTGGGCAAGCACAACCCGCCCGCAGGCCCACACTGGGGTGGAAGGTGGCAGGATGGCAGCTTCCGCCCCATCCTTCCTTTGGCCTCCCTGGTCCCCCTGCTCCCCACATCCATGCTCAGGAGCCCTGTGACTCCACCCTAAGGGATTCACAGCACTGAAGCCCTCACCGGCCCTCTCCCCATCAGACCCCACACGCCGGCACCACCCAGGCCTGGCCCGACCCGTCCAGAGGCCCCCTGCCGCCCTGCACACTGCCCGGCTGGGCTCCACATTGCCCTTTGCTGACGAGGACACTGGAGCCCCAGAACAGCTGGGTCTCTGAGTCACAGTCCCTGGTGTGACAAGCCCAAAAGTCACTTCTGAGATGGCAGTCCAGCTCTCCAAGTGACCCAGGGCCAGCCAGGGGCCCACAGAAGGCTGCACTCAGTCCTCTGCCCATGGGGCCTCGGGAGGCACCAATCCTCGCCTCACCCAGTTCCCGCACCTGCCGGACGTCTGTGTCCAGGGCCGCCCCTCAGCCTGGCCCTGCCTCCTCGTCCTCACTGAGGCACCTCCCCCACGTCCCGGGCACAGGCCCTGCAGACTGGCCTCAGTGGCTGCTGCGGACCCTGCCCGGCAGCCCCCTCACCACAGCCTACCTCCGGGCTCTGCTCCCCCGCGGTCCCCTGCTGGGCATCAAGACACTTGGCCAAGTGCTGGCACATGTGGGCGGTAGCGGCCAGCGTCCTCCGCAGCTGGTGCGTCTCGTCGGCCAAGGAGCGGCACAGGACGTCACTGGCCGCCCGGGCCCGCTCCTTCTCTGCCACCTGCCTCCGCAGCAGGACGACCTCCTGCTGGCGCTCGGGCCCCGGCCGGCTCGTCCACTGCTGGGCCTCTCTCTCCTTCTCTTTGAGCTGCTCAGAAAGTCTCTCGATTTCCTAATGGAAGATTTAAAAGCAGAGTGTATTTGATGAAAAATAACGTCAGAGGCACACGCCATAAAGCAGAGGCAACGCCGTCCGGGCCGGGCCACTCAGCCCTGTGTGGGCGTCCAAGCCCGTTTGCGGGGCTGTCTGAAGCCCCATCCAAAATTCGGTTTTCACGAGCAGGCTTACAATTTCGGACTTTACATCATCGAATGGCTGAGTGCACTGCTTCCCAACACTTCTTGGTGGGAAGGGCAGCAACGCCCACGTGGTGGGCAGCCCCCAGAAGATACGTCCACGGCCCAACCCGGCTGCTTGGGGTGTGGCTGTGTTTGGCAGCGGGGTCTTTACGGTGTGAACAGTTAAGGTGAAGTCATACTGGGCTCATCAAGTGACTAGTGTCCTTGTCGGAAGAGGGACACTTGGACACAGAGAAGGCTGCGTGAAGGCTGCGGCAGAGACAGGAGCGGCATCTACCAGACAGACGGCACCGGGACTGGCACGGCCACCACAGCATGAGGAGGCCAAGAAGGCCCCGGCCCCCGGAGCCCGGCCCTCACCTAGAACCTGAGAAATGTCCTTTGTTTGAAGCCCTGAGTTTATGGCACTTTGCCACAGCAGCCACAGGAAACACAGACCTCAAATCCAAATACACCCAAATCCCATCATTTCATTTAAAAAACAAACAAAACGGTCCTTAAAATTGTGATTTGCTTTGTTCCGGCTTTAATTTTGTGCTTCCCCATCTTCAAAGCAATCTCCAGCATTCACAGGGCCAGAGGGAGGTCCACTGCACAGATGAAAAACAGCTGCTTCGGAAACGGCGGGGAGCAGCCTCAGCTTGGGGGCGGGGGGGCAGGGGGAACGGCGGGAGGGCATGTGTGCCTGCTGGGCACTAGACACTGGGCACCCAGAGCCTTGTTGCCACTTCCCAGTGGGGCGAGATGAGAGGCTAAGGGAGCCCCGAACTGCTGCTCCCGTGGCTGCTTTAAACAAAACCACGCACACACGGTCCCGGAAACATCAAACATACTCGGGGGGTGGGGGGGTGGAAATCAAATGAAAACACAGATGCCTTGTTCCCGCCTGCTCTCCCCCCACCCCCCAGCTTCACTCTCCAGAGGCGACCTCACTGCCTGGGCACTCCTCCTTCCAGGGCCTTCATCAGCACCTAAAACACATGGTTCCCCCTGAACGGACCCCGCGGCAATGCTTCCTCACCTCGCCTTCTCCGTCTTCGGGAGGCGCGGGTATGACCGATTCTACAGAAATAGAAGGGTTGGAGAAGGCAGTGTGCACACCTGCACACCAGCAAATCGGATAACCTAGACGAAGCAGACGAATTCTCAGAAACACAAACCCTACCATGGCTCCATCACAGAGAAACAGAAAAAGCTTTAGCTAACAAGAAGATTGAATCAGTAATCAAAGATCTTCAGAAAAACAAAACAAAAGTCCTGGAAGCTTCACAGGTGAATTGTACCAAAAACACTTAAGGAAAAATTAATACCAGTTCTTCTGAAGGTTTCCCAAAAAACTGAAGAGGAGGGAACACTTCCTATTTTTATGACGCCAGAATTACCCTCTGACCAAAGCAAGACAGACACCACACGAAGCTTACAGACCAATATCCCTCCTGAACACTGAGCAAAAATTCTCAGCAAAATGCTAGCAGACCCAAGTTCAGCGACATATTGCAAGGATTATACACCGTGACCAAACAGGATTTTCCCCTAGAACACAGGGATGGCTCAACGTGAGAAAACTGACTGACGGATGTTAGCTAATTAGTGTGGTGAATATTTCACAATGTGTACAAATATCGAGCTATCACGTTGCATGCCTGAAAGTAATATGTTATATGTCAGTTACATCTAAAGGGGGAAAAGCAGTTGACACTATTAATAACACCGGTGTCTGGTTTGGAAACGTACTGAGTGCCACACTCACTCCGCGTTCAGTATTCCCCCCAGCACCTCCCTCCACCCGTCACAACTCGCTTCGAGGAGCTGTCACATGCGCATGCGTGGTCCGCAGCCTGAAGGGCAAGAACGGGATCTGGCACTTCTCTGCGTCCGCCTGGCCGAGTGCTGAACGGAAGGTGCAGTTAGCAACCTCATCAAGTAGCAAAGGCTGGCAGAGGTTGCCCCCCGCCTAACCTCACAGCCTCTTCCTGTGTTGTTCTCTACCTGCTCTTCACTCCAGCTGCACTGGACCAGCACTGCCGCCGGCCCGGCCCAGCCCTGACACTGCACACGTCCTCGGAAACGAGCGCACTGTGAACAGCCAGTGTTGGGAGAAACCAAAAACACAGCCCGTGGTGTTCACGTGCGTTCCACTCCCACGGAGAGGTTTCCAGTAAGTGAGGCTCAGCCATCCCCTGAGTGACAGCGGCAGGTGGCATTCACGTCTGGGCACCCTGTGCGAGAGATTAGGCTCTGTGCTTTACACGTGTTAACTCGTGTTCATCACGACGTGAAACAGTGTGCTACCTACACCCACCCTATCTTCAACAAAGGCAATGGATTAGTTCTACAATGTCTATTTTCTCAGGGAGGACGGGTGCTTCATAGAGAGAGATCTGCCTTTCTTGGTCCTTTCTGCATTCCCAATGCCTCTCAAAACATGTCAGAATGTTGTTATGCTCAGTGAAGGAAGCTGGACAGAGAAAGACCAATACCGCATGACTTCGCTAATACGTAGACGCTAAAGAACAAAAATGAACAAAATAAAAACCCATAGAAACAGACCAAACAGGTGGTTGCCCGAGGGGAGGGGGTGGGGAGATGGGCGAAAAGGGGAAGGGGACACAGTAACACCGTGGAGCTGGAATAAGGGGCGATCACAAGGTCAGGCCTAAGAGTCTCATCGCTCCGTTGTCCATGTGAAACTAAGATTATTTTATATACCAACTAAAATAGCCAGCACAGACCACATCGCTTAGCCCCACGACAGGCCTCGCGCCCTGCACACGCGCCCCGCACACGCACTCCGGGGGGACCCGATCACGCCCACAGCCCCCACGCGAGCAGGCGCACCTGGCGCAGCGCCGCCTCCACGGCGCCGCCCTCCCGCTGCCGCAGCTGCTCCCGGAAGCGCGCCACCTGCTCCAGCAGTGCGTCCACGAGCGACGGCGCCGCGTCCCCCTCGAGCGCGGCCAGGCGGGCGCGGAGGCGCTCTATGAGCGCGTCTCGGGCGGCCAGCTGGTCCTGCAGGCGCCTCAGCTGCTGCCCGGCCTCGTGGTACAGGCCGCAGAGAGCGGCGGCCGCGCGCGGGGCCCCTTTCTGCCCGCCTGACGCTTCGTCCTCCGACGACATGCCTACTAGCACGACCCAGGGCGCGCGGCCGCCGGCCACTTCCGCGCCGGCTCTCGGCGAGCCGCCACCTCCCCGGAACTTTAGCCTGCGAGCCCCGCCCCCCACGGAGAATCCCCACCCGCCCACCGCGGAGCGTCGGCCACGCCCACCCCGGAGCCCGGATCCGCCCCCGCCCAGAGCCAGGTCACACCCTCCGCTGAGAGCCAGGCTCCGCCCCTTACTGTATCCCTGGCCCTGGCGTGTCCACCCGCGCCGGTGCCTGGCTTGTCCCATCCCCCTGCATCTGGGGCGTTTTCGGAGAGTCGGCCGGGCGGTGGAGAGGGGTTGAGCGGCCTCCAGTGTAACTACTGACAGGAAGGTCAAAGACGACCCCAAGAGTCGGACCCGAGCTTGGGGGCAAATCCCCCCGCTGCAGGCGGTTGGCCAAAGGTAGCAACAGAGAGCGAGGTTCCAAGAGCTGAGGCAGGAGGCGCTGTGCCCGCCCAGCGCGCGTGGCGGCGCCCAACCCGCCCGCCCCTTTAGGGTCACCAAGCAAAAGGCCGGAGAGCTAGTCCTGTCCCACCTCGCTTCTCCACGTCCCTTTCCTTCGCCAGACGCCCAGAACCACTTCAAGGCTTCCTCCCCGGCTGGGTGCCTGTTGGGAGCCCGAGCTGGCCCCGGCGATGCCCAGGCGCACGAGCGTCCTTCCCAGGTCTCCTCCCGCAGAACCGCTGCCCCGCGCGTGCCCCTCCCGCCCCTGAGAGCAGCGTCGTGCTTTCGGTGTCGGAACCGAGCCCGGGCGGAGCCTCGCAGTTCAAACGAGGGTGTCGGTAAAGCAGCGGTCGCTCGCCGCTCTGCGCGGCGGAGGTCAGGGCCCGGCACGGGCGTGTTGGGGGCTGGAGCGCGAGGTGGGCAGAGCCTGCCAGGGGTTGTGATGGACACGTCCTGGAGGAGGAGACCCAACCGCACGGGTTCCGGGGCTGGGAGAGCTGGCGTCCCCCTGGCTGCGACTCCAGGTGGAACCTGGGGCAGGTCCCTGGGAAGAGTCTCGAGGAACTTCGCCGAGTCGGGGGCCGGGAGGGGGCGCTCGCGCACGGCGCCACGGGAGGTCAATTCCGGGAACAGGTGTCCGTTAGACCAGCGGTCCGCTACCTTTCCGGTACCGGCTTCGCTCGGGGCCCGTTCCTACAGGTCCGCGGCCGGGGGT